>LPNX010438161.1:819841-835316 GCA_001517045.1 Pseudotsuga menziesii
AGAGAAGCTCTTCTTCAGAGAGGGATAGGAGACAGGAAGCGCTCCTCAACTCTGTAGAACCTGATCAACCTGTAGCTCTGATACCATGTATAAATAATATATCAATTCTATGTGCAATGATTCCAAAAATAAGCATAAGAAATAGATCTTGCTACTAAGAATTATCACAAGCATACACAGGAAAAATAGAGAGAAGAAAAGAGACTGAATCACATGAATGAAGAGATGAATATTGGTGTGTATCCTTCCATTGAATAATTATGAATAATAGTGTACATAAATAGTGCTTCCCTCATAGGAAAGTCGAATTGTATGGAAACAACTCATAAAGCTCAAAAAGGCTGACTTACCAAAATATAGCAAACCCCCATAGGTGGATAAAGCACTTGCTAAATCTATCAAGGACCTCACAAGTTGGAAAAAGCATGAGTGAGTTGTCAAGGAGATGGAAATAACATTCTAATCCTAGAAAATGGAGAAAAACTAATGGAGGATGGGTTGGAAACAAAGGCTCCCAGTTTCCTAGTTGACTAGCTTTTATCTTATCCATAGAAAAGCAGGAAAAAGCAGAAAAAGCAGAAAAAGGCAGAATATGCTATATGGTCCTGTATACTAATTCTAGATGAACCCAGAATCAGAAATAAATCATTCCTAGGATATGGATGGCATGCATTGAATTTAAGGTGCAAGTGGATGCCAACTAATTAAGCTAGTGGGTGAATAATTAATCAAATAATGATTAATTATTTTATCCTAAGTTGTGAGTGGGTTTAATATATTCCAACATGAACCTCTTCATATATTGGACAAGAGGGAGGAGTAGCTTAGGAATCACAACGTAGTCCAGTTGAAAGTGCAATGGAAGCACTTCGAAGCCGATGAGGCTAACTGGGAGAATGAAGCCACCATGAGAAAGGCTTACCCCGCCTTGTTTCATGATTTCATTTCGAGTCCCTAGAACACCATCAGACGTTGTTGTTCTAAGCGGGGAGGGATGTAATATCCTAAATTTTGGACCTAACTCTTATAGGCATGAGCCTATTTATTATGATGTTATCTTGATGTTTTATTTTGATATATGGGGTCAAAGACCCCACTGCATATGAACATGATGATTTGTTTTATATATTAGGCATAAGCCAATTGTTGATGATATATATATTCTTGTTTCTGTTGGCCGTGGACCTTGAAGCACATGATTGATGAGATGTTTTTTGTTGAGTGAGGAGCTCTAGAGCACATGAGAAATTGATGTTGTGTTGAGCATGAAGCTCTAAAACACATGAAAAGATAAGTTGGAAGTGTTGGGCATAAGCCCTGGATCCTTCCATGTTGATGTTGAGCATAAGCTCTAGAACATTGGATCCTTAGCCATTGTATCTGTAAGTGGATTGTACAATTACATCCTATCATTACTGTTGAGCGAAGAGCTTTGGAATTTCAATAAGTTTGTAACTCCTTGTTTTTAGCGTTGATTATGGGATTTGGTAAGCGCTAGGAGTTACTAAAAAGAATTAATGATTCCCGCGTAAAAACGACTCAAGAAAAATATTGATCTCATCTGACTTATTTGTAAGTGATTAAATGAAATTTTAAATTTCTTTATTCTCATCACGTACTGAAGAAATACCCTGTTATACAAGGGAATCCAACATGCAAGGATGTTTAGAGTCGCCTAGCCTAGTAGACCTAAGCATCTTCCTAATGACCTTAATGAAGAAAGTGCCATAAGTCTAGGGATCATAGTAAATGATGCCCAAAGACAAATGTTAACAAATGTTATATTATTATATATTTTATACATGTTAAGTATAAAGAATAAACATGGTAATCATATTAATAATGAAAGAAAGAAGGAGAAGCTCCATCCATTATTATTTATTACTAAAAGATAATAAATAGTATAATACCTACAAAGGTATAAATAGGAACTAGTTAAAAGTTCCTTAAATAAAGTATTAAAAATACGCAAATTAAATAAAAATGGTTAAATCAAGAAATCAAGGTTCTTGATTTAACTGCCTCGTTGACTGAAAAAGTCTATCTATAAAGTATCAATCCAAAGAGAGGCTTAGGGATCTCATCTATCTTTTTGGATTCATTATTCTGCCTATTTATTCTAAAGAGAGTTCTTGGAGAAACATTTTTCCAAAAAGGAAAAAGGAGAATTGATCTAGACCTGATATACCAGTTAGGAAAACCATACCTTAGGAGCTCTAAGCTATTTGCATGTTGGAACCAGCTCGGGGGGGATATGGATTGAAACTGGGAACGATTTTGGGTCATGGTTGGGTGGAATGTGGTAGTTGTTGGGCACCATTTTGACCTCTTTTTGTCACCTAAATATCTTCCATTTTCCTCCATAAAACCTTCATATTGATTTATAAAGCCTTAAATTCACCCACAAACTTTGGTCAAAAGGTATAAATGTCATTGCTTTTTAAGAAATTGAATTTTGAGATTTTTAAGGCATTTAAACTAAGGTTTTTATTCAGGATTACAGGATGTGCTAACTTCCCGTAATGTCTCCAAGGTTGAATACTTGCAGGCCAGCTAGGCATGAACTGAAAGATGGGGAAATGATCCTCAGTGTCCAAGGATGGTTAAACTTCCAACGGATAGATGATGTGGCTCTCACAGGTGTTAAGTCAATTTCGGTCAAAGACAACCACCTGTGCTACCACTTAGCACAAAAGTAGGGCACTTCCAATTTTGTTTATTTTCATGGATCTGATAGAGGATATTGAGGACTGTATTTCATTAATTAGCTTCCATATTAATATAATTTCTAGTTTTTTTTAAAGTTTGTATAAGTACTTCATAAAACAGAGGAGAAATCCATCACGATTGGGAGAGAAAACACATACTGTTATGGACTGCGTTGTTTTACTGTGTATGATCGATTTCTTATGGTGAATATAATTAAAGTTAAAGTTCTGTGATTCTTTATTTGCGTGTGTGAACGAGGAATTGGAGGGCCCCCATTGCCGAGTCTGCACACCTTGTTATTGCCAGTGGACAATTTGGATTATTGCCAGTAACGATTTGGATTGTTTCCAGTGGTATGTTTTAGTCCCTGTAGGATTCGATTTTGTTACTGCAGAATGAGTTAAATTGTTTTGAATCAGTTTTATAAGCTCTGTTATTTCATTAGTTATATGTTGTAGAAATGGTTCAGACTATAATCTCACAATGTTGCACATTGCTTGCTTATTCAACGATGGAGTATTAAGAACAATTACACATTATGAATGCTTTCCTGTAAGGGAAATTGATGGTTGTTTGCTTATTCAGTATTGGGATAATAGATAGAATCTCGTAGTTCATATTTTAGGGTTAGGTTTAATTCATTTTTTTTTTTATCTCAGTGATTTCACATATAAAATGCTGTGTAACTGGAAGATCAAATGAAACTGCTTCTGTAAGGAATATTTTGTATTTTCAAAACACAGTATCTTAATCTTTCAATAGGTTTATTTCCTAAGTAAACTAGATTTCCAGATAGGTCTAGCTTTGAGTCCTTATACTTGGATATGCCTCTAAGTCTACCAACTCCGGATTGACATAAACTCAAGGTTTGATTTGCATTAGTAGATTGAAGCCCAACATTTGGCGCCTTTGCTGGGGAGGCATTTTAGAATCAGGGTTAGGAACTTTAGTTCTATGATAAAAACAAAAAAAATATTAACAAAACATAGAGTAGATTTTAGTTTTATGTCAAGACAAAGAGACGAGAAAGGAATATTTATCAAAAACCCCCCAAAAACAGAAGTAACAGGACCTTCTTTTCCAAAAGGATTCATCACAACAGTGGGTACTTTTAAATGGCTGAGGAAGAAACATCAAAAGGACCAACTGCGGAACAGAGAAGAGAGTATGAGAGAATGTTAGAAATAGAAAACAAACGAAGACAAGAGAGAAGAGAAGAAGAGAGGCGACATGAAAGAGAAGAAGAGAGGAGACATGAAAGGGAAGAAGAAAGGAGACATGAGAGGGATGAAAGGACAGAAGAACATCAGGAAGCCACCTTTAAATTCCCCATCTTGGACACTAGTATCATCCTGGGGGAAGAGGTAAAAATGAAGAATATTCCACCATCTGTCCTACCAAATTTCTATGGTATGACTTCTGAAGATCCATACTCTTTCCTATTCGAGTTTGATATCTTGTGTCGAACTTATGGATACACTGATGACACCCATAAACTTTGTCTTTTCCCTGCCACCCTTAAAATAGCTGCCCTGAAGTGGTTCATGGGCTTAGGAGAGCATTCTATAACTAGCTGGGATGAGATGAGGAAAATATTTCTTAGAAAATACCAGGCATATTGAAAATCCAAGGATTTAAAAGATGAAATTTTTGGAATGTCTCAACAGGAAGATGACAGCTTGGAGGAGTACTTAGAAATATTCTTATACAACCTACAGAAATCTAAATACAATTCTTTGACACCTGAAATCATTCGGACAATATTTTTAAAAGGAATAAGAGAAGAGTATTTGGATATTTTGAATGTTATGGGAAAAGGTGACATCTCCTACTTACCCTTCGATGAGATACAAGACTTATGTCAAAAGTATTCAAGAGCAAAGGCTAAAACTGGAAGAAGGGATGTCACTACCAAAGTAACTAAATCTGCAACCAGCGGTATCTCTAGAGCTGAGCTTGGGAATCTATTGAAATATTTTAAGACTGATTTATTGAATACCTTAGGCACACAAATCGAAACATCAAAGAACAAGAAAATACAAGAACAACAGGACCAACAAGATCAAGCTTTGTCTATTTTTTGTCCTAAATGTAGAAAGAAACACCCACTAAAAGAATGTCCTTTAAATACTGTTGAAATTTGTGGCTTATGTACTTCAAATCACAAAACTGATGATTTTTCCAGATTGAAAGAATTGCAGGAAGTTCGAATGGAGGAGAATCAAAGCATAGAGTCTCTCTACTTTATGGGACAATGAAGACCTTGGTAGCCATGATTTTCAGGTATGTCTCAAGATCCTATGCAGTAGTTTCATACAAATTATCAAACTCCTATTCAGAATTCATGGAGTGCACCCATGCCCTGGCAAACTTGGTCTCCTCCATTAGCCCAATCTACTCCAAATTGGAGAGGATATGCTCATGGTAACTAGACATATCAGTAGGCCTATTTACAGCCCTATCAACAACCTTTTGCATATCCTCAATACCAACAGAATCAATTCCAAGCCCCATCTTTCCAAGTTCCATCTTTCCAACAACCCAACATGGCTCCTCAATTGGGTCCACCACCTCAACAACTTCAATTTCCATCCAATCAGCCTCCACCTCGGCCTACACAACTGCCAGCCCAGCCAATTCCAAATCCAAATAATAAAATAGAAAGACCCATGTATAATGTTGATGATGGAATGCCACTTCCCTACTCCATCCTCTCACTGAAAAATATCAATTTAAGATCTGGGAAAAATTTACAAAAAGAATCTCCTGTTATCTTAGAAGAACAAATAGAAAATGAGAAAACTCCAAAAAAATTAAATACAGAAAAATCACAGTAAAAAAATCACAGTAAAAAAGGGACAACATTAGTATCTTATACACCTCCTTTTCCAGAAAGGTTGGTCAAAGAAAAACTTTCAATCTCCCTACCTGATTTTGATGTTTTAAATGAGTTAACCAATGTATGTGTTAAAATTCCATTACTGCAGGCTATAAAGGATATTCCAATTTACACTAAAGCAGTTAAGGAATTATGTCTTAATAAAAGAAGGAAGGATCCATAAAAAATTCAAGTGGTAGGAAATCTAGCAGGATTAATGTCTAACACCGTTTTCATTGAAAAGTATGTAGATCCTGGAATCCCAATTGTTACAATTACTGTCAATAATTTTTCAATTCCAAAAACATTGATTGATTTAGGTGCTGCCATTAATGTCATGACACTAGAGACAATGGAATACCTTCACTTGACAAATCTCAGACCAACCACAACAGTTTTGGAACTAGCTGACAGGTCTAAAATTACACTTGAAGGGATCTTAGAATATATCATTGTTTCTTTAGACTCCTGGGAGTATCCTGTCGATTTTATAGTGATACAGCCAAAGTCTAATCTAGGAGGTCACCCATTGATTCTTGGCACACCATGGTTGGCTACAGCAGATGCCTTCATAGGGTGTAGGTCAGGAAGTATGCTCATTTCACATGGGACAGAGAGAAAACAAATTGCACTTTACCCTTCTACTCAAAGACCTTCTACATTTGATCAACTATCATGGATTAATGAGACTAAGGAACAAGAAGAAGAAGTGATTCATCATGTCCTGAGTATCAATCAGTTCTTTGATTTTCAGGAAGAAAACAACGAAGATTTGTTAGATTATTTCATTGCTGAACCTGATATTTCTGAAAAATTAAGAGACATGCAATATGCTGTAGCAGATCAAGTTTTAGGTTATAATTTTCAGGAAAATTGCACAGTACATTCTCTAGCATTGGCACTTCATGATATTTTTAATGTTCATTCAATCACAGATATTCAAAGTAAAACAGTTGAAATCAGTCCAGGAAAACATTTGAATATAAGTGCGCATCTTACTACATCACAGGAAGAATAGTTGATTACTTTGCTGAATAAACATTCCCATGCATTTGCTTGGGAGTACATTGATATGCTAGGTATTCATCCTGAAACATGCACTCACCACATTTACACAGATGATAAAATCAGACCTCTTAGACAACCACAACGTAGAATGAACCCTATACTAAAAGAGATAGTCAAGGAAGAGTTGAAGAAGTTGTTAAACGTAGGATTTATTTACCCCATTTCCAATAGCCAATGGGTCTCTCCCTTGGTTGTTGTTCCTAAAAAAAATGGTAAATGGCGCATATGTGTAGATTACAAGGAGTTGAATAAAGAAACATTAAAATACTATTTTCCATTGCCTTTCATTGATCAAGTGTTGGATACCTTAGTTGGAAAAGAATATTTTTCATTTTTAGATGGTTTCAGTGGGTATAATCAAATTAGTATTGCAAAAGAAGACTAGGACAAAACCACCTTTACATGTCCCTGGGGCACATATGCCTACAAAGTTTTACCTTTTGGATTATGTAATGCCCCAGCTACCTTTCAGAGGGTAGTCTTGGCCATTTTTGCAGATCTAATTCATGAATTTGTTGAAATCTACATGGACGATTTTTCTGTGTATGGAAGTACCTTTGAGGATTCCTTGACAACCCTGGAGAAAATTTTAAAAAGGTGTGTTGAATCAAATCTTTCCCTTAGTAACGAAAAGTGTTTTATGATGATGACTGAAGGGATAGTTTTAGGACATCACATTTCTTCATCTAGAATAAAATTAGATCCTACTAAAATTCAAATCATTGAAAATTTATCTGAACCAACAACTCAAACAGATGTAAGAAGCTTTTTAGGGTATGCAGGCTATTATCGTCGATTTATTGCAAATTTTAGTAAGATAGATCTGCCATTGTTTAAATTGCTTTCAAAGGATGTGAATTTTAATTGGGATACTGACTATTAATCTGCATTTCAAACACTTAAAGAGAAGCTCTCAACTGCTCCCATTTTAAGGGGACCAAATTGGACATTGCCTTTCCATATTTCTACCAATGCCTCTGCTACTACAATAGGGGCCTCGTTGGGACAGAAAGAGCATACCATGACTTATGCTATATATTTTATTAGTAAAAATATGACACCTGCAGAGTTAAATTATACAGTCACTGAAAAGGAGATGCTGGCGGTGGTTCATGCTGTAAACAAATTCCGTCATTATATTACTGGTTACGAATTTTTTGTTCATACAGATCATTCAGCTTTACGATATTTAATGAATAAATCTATCACTAATGGTCAGATTACTAGATGGTTGTTATTAATGCAGGAATTCAATATCACTATTCTAGATCGACCTGGACGAGAAAATCAAGTGGCAGATTTCCTGTCTCGCTTACACAATACTGGTGAAGTTGTTCCTATTTTAGATAGTTTTCCTGATGAACACCTGTTTGCAATTTCTGTTATCACTCCTTGGTATGCTAATATTTCCAACTACTTATCATCAGGCCTACTACCACCATCTATGTCATCTAAAGAAAAGAAAAATATTATTAAACAAAGTTCTAGGCATATATGGGTTAATGGTGATCTCTTTTACACAGGATATGATTTGATTATCAGGAGATGTGTGCGACAAGATGAAGTTTTAGATATTTTAAAAGCATGTCATGATGAACCGCATGGTGGCCATTTTGCAGAGAAAAGAACAGCAAACAAGATACTCAATTTGGGGTATTACTGGCCTTCTATTTTCAAAGATGCTAAGAAGTATGTTAGAAGTTGTGATACTTGTCAACGGATGGGACGACCAGTCCGGTTTGATGAAATGCCACTCCAACCACAAATCCTCATTGAAACGTTTGAAAAGTGGGCCCTTGACTTCATTGGTTCAATTCATCCACCATCACAAGGGAAGAAGTACATTTTGGTATGTACAGCCTACGTCACCAAGTGGGTAGAAGCCAAACCATTACCAAGAGCCACATAACAGACCGTGGTAAACTTTCTTTTTGAGGAGATATTTGTCATATTTGGGGTGCCTAGAGAGATTGTAACTGATCAAGGTGCCCAGTTTACTTCCAAACTAGTGAAAGAGATAGCAGAAAAGTACAAGATTAAGCACCGAAGGTCTAATCCTTACCATCCACAAGCAAATGGCCAAGTGGAATCTACAAACAAGACTTTAGAAGGAATCATCACCAAAATTGTCCAGATGCATAGGAAGGATTGGTTAGCTAAGCTTACTAAAGCTTTATGGGCATACTGGATCACTTGGAAAAATAGTACTGGTTTTTCTCCTTATCATCTTGTTTACGGTAAGAAAGTCCTCCTCCCTATAGAGTTCCAAATTCATACCTTCAAGTTAGCAGCCGATTTGGGTATGGATCTTTATGAGGCACAACAAGAAAGAATACTTCAATTGAATCAACTAGATGAGATGAGACAGGCTGCCATAGAACACAATATTTTGATCCAACAGCAGAGAGCTCAATGGCATGACAAGTTTATTAAAAAGAAACAATTTCACATCGGTGACTGGGCACTATTTTTTGACTCAAAGTTCAAAGACTTCAAAGCCAAATTCACAACTCATTGGCTTGGTCCATATGAGATTGCAGAAGTATATGAAAATGGCTTAGTTAAACTTCAAACAATCGATGATGAAGCACGTACATTTGTGGTCAATGGCCATCGGCTCAAACTGTATACCAAGCCTATCAACAAGGAAGATTTTATATAACAGATTTCATAGCAATGGGAAATGGAAGTGCTGGATAGACACATCAGTGTTTCTCCTTCACTTACTTCTTAGCTGCTCTGATTTTGAATATATATATATATATATATATATATAAGAGGGAGTTTAGTTGTGAAAACCAGGCCACTGGCACAACATAAACTTGAATTTTCCATGGAAAACCAGGTTCGCTTGGCCATTGAAAATTCATAATTTTTTTTTTCAAATTTCATATCTTTTCCATAGTTTTATTTCCAATAATGAAGTTCTTGTTTGACTTGAGGACAAGTCAATAAGTAGGCCTGTGAGGGGGATAAGCATTTTTATGCTTTCTTGGAACCCTCCAAGTATTTTTCCATATGCAGAGGGACCTGATTTCCAGCAATACAGTGGCACCTGACTTCCAGTAAAGAAAAAGAAATCTACAGAAGGACCTGACTTTTTGATTTCCAGCAATACAGTGGGACCTGACTTCTATTAAAGCAAAATAAATATACAGAAGGACCTGACTTTCAGGAAAACAGAAAGAACCTACAGAGGGACCTGACTTCCAGCAAAACAGAAGGGATCTGAGATGGCAGACATCTTTGAAAATGAACATCAAAAGGACATATATGAATCGGAAATAAATGCAAACCAGCTACATCAGGAAGCAAGCTCATCATATAGGGATATCAAGCAAAGTCTGTAAGAATTTTAGTTTTTGTGTTTTAAAAGTTGCATGATTCTTTGTTTCTAAGTGATGACATATTTACCAACCCTCATAAGATTGACAGACTATTTCATTATCATCACAGTCTCTGCCAGGATTCCATTTACTTTTCATTATCCTACCCTAGGGGTCAAGATGGTGGTCAAAATCAAACCCAAAAGCAAATTTTAATGGCCAAAATATATACTGCATTCTACAGGCAGGGTCTCCTTCTCAGTAGAAAGTCAAATCTTTAAAAAAAAAAAATAAAACAATAAACTGGAAAATAGAATTTCAAATGTTTTTCTATATATACATTAGTGCATCATGCATTAAGTAAACATATAGAATTAAAGGAAAATCAATGGTCATGTGTATCTTCAAAAGGAAAAAGAGTCTACTTTAAGAGAAGAAATCCCTTTATTACAACTCGTTCATTAAACTTTGGGGCATGAAAAGAAATTAAAGTGTATTATATGAATTAAAACCTTACCTTTAATTTCTTTCCTAAGCAAATAATTGAATGGAAAGTGGCATGTTCATGAAATGATGAGAAGAAACATGGTTATATGCCCCACGACAGTATACAAATGTGCCTGAAATTTGTATTATGAACTGGTGAAGTCGAGGATTACGATTTGGTCATTTTTCTTGGGACCAAATCTAACTCTTTTTCTCTGCAAAAGCCGATTGCTGTGGGTAATAGTTTTTAGTAAGAAGAAGCCATGGATTACAGGAAGAACGTAGGCACTAATTTGCTGTGGAAATATCACACAGGAAGAATTGAAGGCAGCTACATTAGAAAGGAGGTAAAACTTAAACCTTTTCTTTTGCCAAAAACTCTGCTAAGACCCGCAGCAATTCTACATTTTTAGAGTGTCGTTTTGGGATAAGAAAACAAATGCAGAGTTAAAAATTGAAAGGTTGAATTTTCCTGTTGCATATCTCTTTCCTATTAAAGTTCAAAATGTCATCTAGACTAGAACCAGAAAAGTTCAACCCCACTGATATTCATGAGAATTGCATGGAGATTTTTGAAAAGAAACAATGGGTAACTTTTTTTGAAAAGTTTGATGGGCATAATGATAATATCAGCCTAGCTTTTGCTAAAACATTTGATGGAGAAAGGGCTATAGTGGGAAACTTGAACTTCAGACTCTCTGAAGACATTTTAGCACAAATTATTGGCTTACCACAGCAAGGAGAAAGATTTTTCAAAACTAAGCAATTCAAGAAGAAGGCATGGATACCCTTTTTGTGCAGATCAAGAGTGGGGTCAGTGAACTGGAAGAAAGGAATACCAAGGAGCTGGCTGGTTCATCCTTGGGATGAAGTAGTCTATATTATCCAAAAATTCATTACTTGTGAAGGCCGATTCAATATTGTTTATCTTTACCATATCAAGCTGTTGCAGCATTTAAAAGGTGAATGTGAGATTAATATGCCCTATTTTCTATTACAGAGTCTATCTAATATGGCTAAGGCTGTCCAAAGGCGTGCAAAAGATAAAATGACAAGCCTTTTTCACTGTGGACTCATCAAAATCATCATCAAGCATGAGTTGCAGAAGCAAAATTTGACATGGTCAGAATTTTTAATTCACAATCAGTTTGAAGAGCAAGAAGAATTGCTTGAAGAAGGTTTAAAAGGAGGTAAATTGTTGATGATAACATACCCTGAAGAAACAAGCTCAAAACTGCCAAAGGGGGAAAATAAAAAGAAAGAGGTGTTGCTGGTTACAGATGATGAAGACAACTCTAGGGCAGCAAGTTCAAAACAGCCTCAGAGAAGGATACGAACCAGGAGTGTGATGAGAGAAGAAAAACAGTACCAGAAGCAAGAGTAGATTTTCACTACTTATAAGAGGAAGCCAAGTAAGTATTAGCAAGCTCGAATCCAGTCAGCATTAGAAGATTAGGAACACATACAAACCTTGGGGAGTCAAGAACAAAACCTAGCAGGTGAGATAGGGCAGGATATCCAAGAAACTGATGAAGTGACAAGACAAACAAAAAGAATCAATCTCTTCTTGGATTTGCAAGAGAAAGAAAAGAAAAAGCAATCAAAACAGGAAATAATAAAAGATTCAGCTTCTCTTTTCTCAGAGCAACAAACTGTGGAAGAAGAAAAGAAAGAAGATTCAGTACAAAAGCATGAAGAATTGGGGATGGACACCAATTCTGTGCAGCTTCCAATGAAAATGAAAAAGAAGAAAACTTCCAAGAACAATAAAGAAATTAAGAGTTTGAAACTTGAAATAAAGGAATTAGAGCAAAGGAATGAGAAGTTAAAAGAAATCAACTGGAAGCTTAAATTTCAAAGGACAAGAATCTCCAAGCATGCATACAGATTGTATAAGCAAAAGAAGATTTATAAAACCAAGTATGAGAGACTGAAAGTCCTTTATACATCTCGAGCTTCAACAGATACATTGTCTTATACAGGAGATTAAAAGAAAGAGGATCAGCAACAAAGTTTTGGTTTTGATTTAAGCAGGGTCAAATATTTTTGGGCATGAGGACATGCAACAGCTTCCTCTTGGGGGAGATGTTGGGCACCATTTTGACCTCTTTTTGTCACCTAAATATCTTCCATTTTCCTCCATAAAACCTTCATACTGATTTATAAAGCCTTAAATTCACCCACAAACTTTGGTCAAAAGGTATAAATGTCATTGCTTTTTAACAAATTGAATTTTGAGATTTTTAAGGCATTTAAACTAAGGTTTTTATTCAAGATTACAGGATGTGCTAACTTCCCGTAATGTCTGCAAGGTTGAATACTTGCAGGCCAGCTAGGCGTGAACTGAAAGATGGGGAAAGGATCCACAGTGTCCAAGGATGGTTAAACTTCCAATGGATAGATGATGTGGCTCTCACAGGTGTTAAGTCAATGTCAGTCAAAGATGGCCACCTGTGCTACCACTCAGCACAAAAGCAGGGCAGTTCCGATTTTGTTTATTTTCATGGATCTGATAGAGGATCTTGAGGACTGTATTTCATTAATTAGCTTCCATATTAATAGCATTTCTAGTTTTTTTTAAAGTTTGTATAAGTACTTCATAAAACAGAGGAGAAATCCATCACGATTGGGAGAGAAAACGCATACTGTTATGGACTGCGTTGTTTTACTATGTATGATCAATTTCTTATGGTGAATATAATTAAAGTTAAAGCTCTATGATTCTTTATCTACGTGTGTGAATGAGGCATTGGAGGGCCCCCATTGCCGAGTCTGCACACCTTGTTATTGCCAGTGGACAATTTGGATTGTTGCCAGTAACGATTTGGATTGTTGCCAGTGGTATGTTTTAGTCCCTGTAGGATTCGATTTCGTTATTGCAGAATGAGTTAAATTGTTTTGAATTAGTTTTATAAGCTCTACTATTTCATTAGTTATATGCTGTAGAAATGGTTCAGACTATTATCTCACATTGCTTGCTTATTCAACGATGGAGTATTAAGAACAATAACACATTATGAATGCTTTCCTGTAAGGGAAATTGATGGTTGATTTCTTATTCAGTATTGGGATAATAGATAGAATCTCGTAGTTCATATTTTAGGGTTAGGTTTAATTTGTTGATGTATATGTAACTTCAGAATGTATTCTTCTATGTATATTATGTATTGTAACCCGATGTTTATTCCGGGATGTTTCTATTATGTATTTGAGTCATGTGATCATGCCCCGATGTTTCGATCGGGAAGATTAATAATGTAAACAAGTCATGTCAAGTCATTAGGTAAGTCCCCACAGTTTCGGGGCACTTGAGTTATTATACACTAATTAAGGTGTAGGCTCAGGTAAGTAATTGTAAGTCGAGCCTATGTGTGAAAATGCACTTCAAGTGAACGGAAGAATATAAATAGAGAGTGACACTCTCTATTTATCACACACATCATTCACTCTCTTAAGTGAGGTGCACTTGTGGAGAAGGAAATATACTGGGACTAGAAGACCACTGCTGTTGGGAGATCTCTTACTATTTTGGTGCTGATTTTATCTCTAAGGAAGTTGCGGGGTTTTCTCCTTTATGGTTTCCCCGAGGAAAACTCTTTGTGTCTCCTATCTCTTGTGATGTGCTTATGTTTTATTATTGTACTTGTTATTTTCTCAGTGAAAAGATCCTAAGATCATAATGCTAGCTTATTTGATGAAAAACTAACATGGTATCAGAGCTAACCTGAGAAGAAGACACTGTGCAGCTGCGGGAACTAGGGATTCCTAGTTTGTGGACTTTTCTCCACATATTTTCAGCAAAAGTAATGTGGAACAACTCTCCTCCTTAGGGCGCATCTTTCTGTCAAAAACAGAATCCAATTCTGAGGTTTTTCAGTTTTGGACCTGTCACTGGGGTCGGAAATTAGGGCTTTCTATAGAAGAGGAATTTTTCAGTGATCCCAGGCCTGGATTGATCTCCTCCCCAAAATCGAAGTTAGGAACAAATTTGAAGGCATTTGGGTGGACAGAACTCCAGAAAAGCAAAACCCTAGTTGCTCCTGATCCAGCTCTACAGGATTTCAGCTCAAGTTTCAGATCCGACATTTTGAACCTGGTAAGATCTAAAATCTTTTGTATTTCCATTTGAGATTCTCATTTAAAGATGTCTCATCATACCAAGCTTGATGAAAAGCTTGAGGGAGCTGAAAACTTCCGAGCTTGGAAGTATAGGATCTCCCTGGTCCTGGAAGAGAATGAATTAGACTCCTACATTCATGAGGAGGTTCCAGTTCCAGAGGGAGATTAGGCTAAGGAATTGCATAAGAAGAATATGGTTATGGAAAAGAGGATCATTGCTGATTCTATTAAGGATCATCTTATCCCACAGGTGTCCTCTCTCAAGACACCTAAAGCTATGTTTGATGCCCTAACCAAATTGTTTGAAGGAAAGAACATCAATCAGAAGATGAACTTGAGGAACTAATTGAAGAATGTGAAGATCCAAAATGAAGAAACTATCTAGTCCTACTTCATAAGATTTTGTCAAATAAAAGAGCAACTAGAAGTTGTTGATGAAGAAGTGGAAAATGCCGAGATTGTGATGACTACCTTGAATGGCCTCCCTAGGTCATGGGATGCTTTTATCCAAGGAATCTGTGCTAGGAAGAAGTTGATCAAATTCAGCAGACTATGGGAAGAATGTTCTCAAGAAGAAGCTCGATTAGCATCCCGAGAAGAGAAGATGGGAAATGAAGATCAAGCCCTCACAACACACTCCAAGAAGGGAAGAAAGAATCCTCATTTCACCAAAGGTAAGAACTCTCATCCTAAAAGAGATCTATCTAGATTGAGATGTTATACATGTGATGAAAGAGGACACTTTGCAAAAGACTGTCCTAAGAACAAGACTCACTCTGAGAAGGGGGAAAAAAGAAGACATCATGCTCATGCTGCAGAGGATGATGAACCATCCAAGAAGAGATCCAGATATGAAAGTGAAGATTCTTCAAGCGAGGATGAATATGTT
>LPNX010438240.1:2052-13433 GCA_001517045.1 Pseudotsuga menziesii
CTATACAGATAAAGGCCAACAGAAAAAGGGCCATTTTCTTTTCTTAACAGGACCAAAGGTAGATTTTGTTTCATACAAAGGGAAATGACACAGCTCCGGCCATATCTGTAATACAATGAAACGTCTAGGCAAGATTTGATGCCATTAAAAAGAACCTTAGAAGATTTATGTTGATGAGAAATGATTTCCCTTTCATTAAATTCATAGCTAATGCTGAATCTCCACTTAAGGAAATAATATAAATAAACTACTGCAATAATCTACGACTTCGTTCATTGTGTTTCAAGAATCTGGTCCAGAAAGAACATAAATCACCTTCAACTACACATTGGGAAAGTGGCTTGAAATGATTAGCTTCAGCCATTCAGACAATATTCCAATTATCATTTGGTCAAATATCAAGCAATCCCTGGGATACTCGGCAAGCCACGGGCTTCATGGCATGGCCAAAAACGAATTTAACTTACCAATATTGAATGAATGCATGTAGGGCCAAGCAAGTTCATCTTTTTTTCAAGTATTCAAGAATCAAAAGACATACCTCAAGGAAGTGCTGAAATAATCTATTGCTACAACCAAGCTTTAAATCTCCTTGTGCTAAATCTGCAGATAACTTATTCTAGCAACACCTACAGACAACAATCAAATAAAGGCCAAATAATTACAAACCCTTTTTTGGACTCAAAGAACATGGATTTAAATACAGGGGAACGTGCTNACCAGAACAACTCTGTGGGCATGAAAATTTTCCCCTGATACATCAAATGTGACATCCGCATTTTCAACATCTTCAAGCAGTTCCCCAAATTGTTGACCCAAGTTGACCCAATATCATTTGATAATGTTTCTATCATATGCCACTTCAAGTGCAATCAGTTTTTAAACCAACGAAAATGGATAATTCACAATGTTTAGCTACGACCATATAACAAATCACAGCGAGGAACTTTCCATAAGAGTTTGAATACAGTCAAAGTAATTTGAATATATAACGGCATCTAAAACAATGAGAAATGAAGAGATGGCCACAAGCAGCAAGAGTATGCATCACACAACTGGCATGATCTTTTGTTCATTCAACTAATCTGTAGCATAGGAATTGTCATTTCAAAACCAAAACATCCTTGCACAATATGTGAAACTGCTATTCACAATATCTATCCCTTCTTCCCAAGCCAAAACCAAGCTCATCTTTTCATCATTACCATCAAGTAGGAAAAGCATTGCCAGCAAAGGGATGGGATGATTGATGGGGTTTAACGACAGTGGGGGAGNAAAAGCATTTCCAGCAAAGGGATGGGATGATTGATGGGGTTTAACGACAGTGGGGGAGATCATGATGTCATGGAAGAAAGATTGAATACCCAATTATATATGTGGGTTGTAAATGTTATGGTATGCCTAAAAATGACATAATAAAATTTCATGCAAAATCAAAGGCATATGCATTGCATATTTTAGTAGGCATTCAAATAAGATCCCAGAAATGATAATGGGTAGTCCAGATACAACCAGAAATAATTAATAGCTCCAAATGGGGCAAGCCACGGGCTTCATGGCATGGCCAAAAACGAATTTAACTTACCAATATTGAATGAATGCATGTAGGGCCAAGCAAGTTCATCTTTTTTTCAAGTATTCAAGAATCAAAAGACATACCTCAAGGAAGTGCTGAAATAATCTATTGCTACAACCAAGCTTTAAATCTCCTTGTGCTAAATCCGCAGATAGTTTATTCTAGCAACACCTACAGACAACAATCAAATAAAGGCCAAATAATTACAAACCATTTTTTGGACTCAAAGAACATGGATTTAAATACAGGGGAACGTGCTGCCAGAACAACTCTGTGGGCATGAAAATTTTCCCCTGATACATCAAATGTGACATCCGCATTTTCAACATCTTCAAGCAGTTCCCCAAATTGTTGACCCAAGTTTGATTCAGGGATGTGAATATAGTGCAATCTGGGGCCTTGAATAGCATAAACCACAACCCCAACTCTCCTAAAGCAAGGGGATGGATCAGAAATCTCTCCTAAATCTGCATGTTCCTCTAAATTTGGAAGGGTATCTCTGTAAATAAAGTCAAGGGATTCTCCACGCAGAGGCAACTCAAGGGGTTCTCCACGCAGTCTTAACAAAAAGGTCACACCAACTTAGGATTCAAGGTAACCCTCGACACTGGACCAACTCCATGTTCAAGAGAGCAATCACCAAGACACATCGGAATAAGCCCTAAGTCTGTTATCCAAGTTATCTTCTTTAGGCAGACCAATGTGGCTCGAGATCTACGTCTCTCCTACACATTGGCTTCGTCCTTCCATGCCAATTCCATGGACATGAAAGCATTAATTTTCAAGACTGTGCAACAGTAGAGCTTACTATCCGATGGGGGATATTTCCCTATCTCAGCCCAACTAGAATTCTTCGTTTCACGCAACAGTTGAGAGGGCATTCACCACCCTCACACAAAGGAGAGAACTCGATTCACTCAACAATGAGTCCGCATTCTTTTCTTCTGCGAAGTTACCTCCACCCTAACAAAAAGAAGAGAGCTCGATTCGAAGAGAAAAGTTAAAATTGGTGTTTGTCAGCGCCGTCGCTTAAGCGACGCTTCCTCAAGCGCCGTCGCTTAACCGACGGTTATGAGGATAGTCATCACTTAACCGACGAGTCTGGCCACATTTACAAAAAAAAAAATTATCTTTGTGATTTTTTGTAGGTTTAAAAGAAAAAATCCACGCGCCGTCGGAAGTAACCGTCGGATTTTGGATCGAAATGTAGTAGTGCCTCCATGCAGCCTCGTGCTTAACTCTTGTTTGAGAGGAGCTTCCTAGATGCTATAAACAAAGAGAAGGATTTACCTATTGATTAGCCAACTACGTCTGAATTTAAGTACTTATGGGGAGTTTACACTTCCTATCCCACAATTATAGCCTAAGCTAGTAGGTGTATGACCCTATAAAACAAAACTTACTAATAAATTTTCAATTATAGCGTTCATTTTAAAGGTTGTTCTTAATCAGAGGGTAAGTGGCATGAATGACTATGATATTATAGAATTGATAAGAAAAGTAAAAAAGGTGTATAAAATGAATTCCAAAGCAAATTATCACTACTTAAAGCAAGCTTCTTTTTCTTTTTTTTTGTAAATATGAACTAATCAAAATGCAACTAGGAAAGACAAAACTAAGACTTTTTTTTGTAATTTTTGAGATTTTATTTAAAAACTAAAAATAAAACTACCATATGCAATTCAAATGCAAATGTTTCCAATGCTTTTCTTTTCACTTTTCAAATTCTTCAAAAATTACTATGCACCTAAATGCAAAAACTCTTGAGTATCCTTGAATAATCAAACTATATAAAGTAAGCAAAATGAAGTATAGCAGACTTATAAAAACCAAAGATCAACCACCTAAGGAAGAGTTAGAAAATACCTAGCTTGGGAAGACAGAATGAATGAAATCCACTAAAATAAATAAAAGGCAAGTGACAAACCGACACTACTTGGAAAAAACACAGGATATATAGTATCTAGAACTCTAATCACTGATTCGGACACAGAACACTTGGACCTATCACCCAACAAGAAAATCCACCTCAAAATGCTAAAAGAAAGACAATCCAACCAACAAAATCTCAAGGGCTTACTGAAAAGCATGAAGTATGGTTAACAGGGCTATCAAACCTATAGTGAAATATTGGTACTAAAGACCACAAAGAAAGACAAAATCCAAATAATGACAGGGACAAAAAATCCTACCCAAATTTTTTTTTGCTAAGGTATCTACGCTACTGTCTAGTTGAGAAACCTGCGTACTATACGTGACTATTCAATACAGCAACCCAAGTTTGCAAACCTATGTACACGAATATGTAGCACAACAACCCACGTATAGGAGTAAAATTTTTCAAAAAAATAAAAATTACAAAGGCCTCTAAAACACTACTGCAAGTACAAAACAAGCCAAAAATCACCACACACTGAATCAAAGCAAAGACTGGTCAAGGATCTACAAAACTAACCCACAGCAAGCTGGATTCCCCAGCATAGTTGCCATTTATGTTGTTCAAGATTAAACACCCTTGTAACCTAGGGTTTGGGGTTACCAACTTACTACTAACCTTGTAGACAATCAGCTTTAATAGAGTACATAAAAGAAATAGGAAGAAATTCTTGACTCACCTGATTACCGACAGTTAATCCAAGCTTGATCTTCTTCTGCACTGCTTCTCTCCAAAACTTCTAGGGATGCACCTCCTTCACCTGCAAAGAGAAAATTCTCCAAGTACAATCTTATACATGCATATATGAAATTTTATATAAACAATATATCTAGTGCATAATCAAATATATTCATCCACCGTGATACATGAAAGAGACTCAACACAATGTTGGAAGAATAATTCTCTTTATTAACAATCAGTGAATGAGATAGGAGTACAACCCAGCTTGTAAGACAAGGACTCCTCTGCAACCAAAGGACTTTGAGTTCTGCTGCTCCAAGACTTTTGAAGATATACCACCAGCATAACTTTTCTCTCCAAACTTGATTGATTAATGCCCTCGCCAAGGCCTCTATTTATACTTTGGGAAATAGAGTGGTTTCAAAGGTTGAGGAGGTTGAAATAGTTAGGATAGTTAATGATTAGAGCCCAACTAATCTCCATTAATTGTGATTTATATTTTTTAATGTCGAATCAAGATGTACGCAACTATTAATATAGGAAACCCACGTATGACACGCGAGTTGCTTAAAGGAAACCCGCATATGCTGATGTGCATGGGTTGCAATGTATATAGTCGCGTACAGTATGCGAGTTGTCAATGGAAATAGTTGCGTATGTAGGCAAGTTGCAATGGATATAGTCACGTATGCAACTCAACACTTAGAAAAATAATATGGCAAGCCAGTTCAAGGGTAAATTTATCCCAAGTCATGCCCATCTATAGTGATTTGGCAAACTTCAATCCAGATATCTCCTTTTGTGTACCAACATAAAGAATGTCGGCACTCGGACAGAGAAATGCCATTTGGGTTGATAACAACCTCCCAGAAGTGTGGCTAAAAATTTGACTGTCATAAAAAAATGTTTATTTTTGTTTTTGACATTTAAATAAAAAATGCATAATATGAATTAAAATTTCATTAAAAGGGTTCTCCTACAAACTATTGTTATAGCTGATTTACCACACATCATTGATCACATATTTATGGTCTTCCCTATCCCTCTGCAAACTCTTTAGACCCCATGGACTTATATTATCCTTTGATGTTCCAAGTTCATCCCTAAAAAACCCCTTCTTATTGTTGTACGTGAATTTTAACCCCATACTCACGTGAACACATTATGTTTGACCTCAAACCCGTGTACATCAGGATGTGTGCATAAGTCGAAACATTTTTGGAATTTTCCTCATATGAGCCCAAAGATCCTAACTCTTTTCCTTCCATATTACTTGAGAACACTTGGGTTCAACCCTCCATTACCCTTTTGGAGTGCTATATAAGGAACCCCTTGGATACATTGAAGAGGAGGAATTGAAGAGAAAAGAAACTATAGTCCATTGTTGCCTCAGTTTTCTTATACTTTAGTCTGCATCCCTTTGTCCCTTTGTAGCACTTTGTGTTCTTCCCAAGTTTTCCTTTTTTTTGTGAGTTTTCTATCGAGAGATGTGTTAAATTTTCATATGCTTAGATAACTAGACATCATTATTTCATTTCATTTTCATGACAAAATCATATAAACAGGATCACTGAAAGATAGACAAGCACAACCATAAAAAAAGGAACACAAATATTTATCCTGGGAAAACCCTAAAGGGAAAAACCCAGCAAAAGCTTCCTCAATATAGATGCCCCAAAAAGATAAAAGATAAAACCAGCAAGGAGATCAAAGCCTAATCCTCCTCCTTCTCCACTAATGCGCTACACAAGTGAGAGTGTGTGTGTCACAAATGAGGAGCATGTTAGTTTTTCATCATATAAGCTAGCATTATGATCTTAGGATCTTTTCACTGAGAGAATAACAAACACAACAATAAAACATAAGCATATCACAAGAGACAAGAGACACAAAGAGTTTTCCTTGGGGAAACCATAAACGAGAAAACCCCGCAACTTCCTCAAAGATAGAATCAGCACCAAAACAGTAAAATCCCAAAATAGTAAGATGCACTCCTGACAGCAGTAGTCTTCTTCTTGTCTAGTCCCAGTGTATTTCCTTCCTCACTAATGCACTACACTTGAGTGAGTGAGTGATGAGTGTTGCAAGTGATAAATAGATAGTCTCCCACTCTCTATTTATATTCTTCCATTCACTTGAAGTGCACTCAAACATGTCGGCCTTACTTAACAATTACTTACTAGAGCCGACATCTCTAGGAGTGTCTAATAACCCTAGTGCCCCACCACTTGTGGGGACTTTGCCGCCTCCGACCAATAGGAGGGTAACACAATGGTGGGGACTATTTCCCCGACTTACAATGACTCACCTAGGGTCGACTTCACTAGGATAGTCTAATAACCCAAGGTCCCGACAACTGTGGGGACTTTAACCCTTGACCAATAGGAGGGTTACCCACAATGACTTGACATGACTTTCTCATTATAAAAACTTCCCAGAATAAACATCTGGGTATGACATGACTCAAATACATTACAATACATCTCGGAATGAACATCGGGTTACAATAGATAAGAAATACAAGTGAATACATTCCGAAGTTACAATTACATCAACAGAGCACTACACCTCTATTTATATTCATCCATTCACTTAAGTCAACTTATTTGACATGTAGGCTCGAGTTAAATCATGTAGGCTCGAGTTGCACATGTAGGCTCAAGTAACCACACTAGGGTGCTAATGACCCACCTTTACAATTAGAGGGGACTACCTCATGACTCTTATTAGTTCTTCCAATTAAGAGCATCAAGGTATAATGTAATACAAGTGGTTCTCCCGGTAGGACCATCAGGGACCACAAAAAGATACATATAGAATATTCTTTGAAGTTACAATATTTCAACACTCCCCCTTAACAAGAAGGGTATTCTACAGCAACATCATCAACAACAAGAGTAGATATAGGGGACATCATCAACATCATCAAGGTAACACATCTATAAATCATTGGAAGCTTTTCAACATCATGTAGTCTTCATCTTCAATCTTTAGTCTTCATCATCAGAAACATCTTCATTCTTTGATCAGCAACAACTTCAACATTTTGATCTTTCAATTAGCAACGACATCTTCAGCACTTGGACCTTTCGATCAGCAACATCTTTAGCACTTTGACTGTTCGATCAGCAACAACATCTTCATCATTTTGACCTTTCGATCAGCAACATCTTCAGCACTTTGACTTTTCAATCAGCAACAACATCTTCAGCATTTTGTCCTTTCGATCAGCAACATCTTCAACATTTTGACTTTTTGATCAGCAACAACATCTTCAGCACCTTGAACTTTCGATCAACAGCAACATCTTCAGTACTTTGATCTCTCGATCAGCAATATCATCATCAACACTTTTCCATTTCGATCAGCAGCAACATCACCATCATCATATTTTGATCTGTCGATCATAATCATCATCACATTCTAATCTTTCGATCAAAAACATCATCATCATACTCTGATCTTTCAATCAGAAATATCATCAACATATAAACATCATCATTGTACTTTGATCTTTTGATTAGTACGTCATCATCATACTTTGATCTTTCAATCAGTACGTCATCATACTCTGATCTTTCAATCAGTACGTCATCATCATCATACTCTAATCTTTCGATCAGTACGACATCATCATCAGCAGCAACAACCTGCAATCCAAAACTCAAAGACAGAAAGTCTTTGGATCATTTTTGGACTTAAGGTCCAGGGATGATACAATCCCACCACATTCTCGACAACTGAAGTTACCAGATTGATTATGGGAGAATCAGTCCCTATCACTTTAGGACTAAGTCCAAGGACGATGCAATCCTACCACATTCTCGAGGACCGAAGCCACTAGATTGATTACGGGAGAATCAGTCCCTATAATTTTAGGACTATGTCTAAGGACGATGCAATCCTACGACATTCTTGAGGACCGAAGCCACCGGATTGATTACGGGAGAATCAGTCCCTATCACTTTAGGACTATGTCCAAGGATGATGCAATCCTACCACATTCTCGAGGACTGAAGCCACTAGATTGATTACGGGAGAATCAGTCCCTATCACTTTAGGACTATGTCCAAGGATGATGCAATCCTACCACATTCTCAAGGACCGAAGCCACCCAATTGATTATGGGAGAATCAGCCCCTATCACTTTAGGACTATGTCCAAGGATGATGCAATCCTACAACATTCTTGAGGACCGAAGCCACCAGATTGATTACGGGAGAATCAGTCCCTATCACTTTAGGACGATGTCCAAGGATGATGCAATCCTACCACATTCTCAAGGACCGAGGTCACCGGATCTATTATGGATAGATGTCCCAGAATGATACAATCCCTCTTCATTCTCAAAGACCAAGGTCTCCAGATCACTTTAGAGCAAGTTCCCAGGGATGATACAATCCCACCACATTCTCGAGGATCAAGGTCATCGGATCTATTATGGACAGATGTCCCGAGATGATACAATCCCTCTTAATTCTCGAGGACCAACGTCTCTATATCACTTTAGGGAAAATGCCCAGGGATGATACAATCCCACTGCAACATCACTACTCCCCCTTTTGAGGAAGGCCTTTCCGAACAACACCAAGCTTCTCTTGAAAGTGTTCAAAATCTACTTGAGGCAGAGGCTTCGTCAGTACATCATCATCCAAACCATCATCATCTACATCTTCAGTATCTGAATACTGATCTATCACCATCTGTATCTCCAGTATGTGAATACTAAAAGCATCATCATCTATCTCTTCAGTACAGAAATACTAAAAGCATCATCATCTCTATATTTAGTATAGAAATACGGAATCACCATCATCTATATCTGCAGTATGTAAATATTGTAATATCATCTATATCTTCAGTGTGGAAATATTGAAATCATCATCATCTATATCTTCAGTATGGGAATACTGAAACATCATCATCTCTATATTCAATATAGAAATACTAAATCACCATCATCTGCATCTACAGTATCATCATCTGCATCTTATCTTGTATGTAGAAATACCAGATTTCTACGTGTTACGTCAAAACACAGGGTTCTTTGTCATCACAACTATGGTTATCAAATAGAATCATTGTAGTGTCCATCTTTAGGTCAAAGAGACCTGATATCAGCTTCTGAAGCCATATGGCTTCACAACTTAGTAGAGCATTATGCTATGTATTCTGCTTCAACCGTGCTAAGAGAAACACTGGACTGTTTCCTGCTAAACCATGAACTCATAGCAGACCTCAAACAAAAGCATATACCTGATGTGCTTTTCCTGTCTGAGATACTTCCAGCCCAATCTGCATCTGTGTAGCCATACAATCTATACTTATGGCTTCCATCATAGTATAGACCAAATTCTATAGTCCCTTTCAGATATTTCATCACATGTTTTGCAGCTACTAGGTGAACCCGTCTTGGTTGAACAAGATATTGACTTAAGGTGTTCATAGCAAAACAAATGTTTGGTCTGGTATTTTTTAAGTACATCAATGACCCAATGATCTGTCTATAGTGAGTCACATCCACTAACTCTAATGAGTCATCAGCTAACACCTTTAGGTTGGAGTCCATGGGTGTGGCCATGACTTTGCATTCCAACATATTGAATCTCTTCAATATCTCTACCACATACTTTCCCTGGTTTAGAAATATTACTTCTTAACTTTTCCATACTTCCAGACCTAAGAAATAATGCATTAACCCAAGGTCTTTCATCTTAAATTCTTCTGCTAGTTTCTTCTTACTTTCCATGATCTGTTTCTCATTCCCTGTCAAGAATAAGTCATCCACATATAGTAATAGAATGACAGGTACATCTTCTACAACCTTGTAGGAAATTTTAGGATTGACTTTACTCTTGGAAAATCCCATGCTCATCAGGAAACTATCTATTCTTCCATACCAAGCTCTGGGAGCTTGCTTCAGGCCATAGAGGGCCTTCTTCAACTTGCATACTTGATTCCATCTATCTTCAACTTCAAATCCTCATGACTATTCGATGTAAAACTCTTCCTCGAGTCATACCATTAAGGAAGGCTTGTCTTTACTTCATCATGGAAGAAACTACCATGATAGTTTTGAAGGAAGTGTACCTTGCTTCCTGGAGTAATTGTCTCTTTAGAATTAATTCCCTCTTTCTGATAGAAGCCTCTAGCCACAACTCTTACCTTACTTCTATCAGCAACATATCTTATCTTGCAAATCCATTTGGAAGATACCATATTCTTGCTTTCTTGTTTGAGTACTATATCCCAAACATCATTCTAGTATCATAACCTCTTCTATGATTTTGTCTTCTCAGGTCATCAACATATCCTAGTCTTCTACATTCAACCTTGAAGGTTGGAACCCACTTTACTCTTGGTAAAGTCTCAATCCATCACAAAGCTATCCATCATGTCGTACCATGTTGAACTCAGATATAATTTTCTGTAGTCACTCCCCCTGAAGTGGAGTATCATCTTCCCTCTTCATTCTGTACAGGTGGTTCTATGCTTGATATATACTGGTCAATAGAGTATGTCATGTCATAGTCTATTCTTTCTGGGGAGAATCATGAACCTTTCTTTGTACACTTGTTCCATCATATCGTATACATCATTCCCCATGATCAACTATTATTCTTTGATCATAGCTTCTTTCATAGCATTCTTTTGTTCATCTTGAGTTATCTCTTGTACCCATGGTGGTCTTCATCCTTCAAGGTGGATCTACCACTCTCTGAAGCTCTTTCTTCCATCATGGTGTCTGTGACCCTGGGAGCTTCAGATTCATGTTTATTGGAGTGAATCTTGAATTGTCATCCCTTGTTATTCGGAACAAATATCATCCTTATTTTCTTGTAGGAGGTTGTTCATGGCCTTTCCTACCATTCAAATGCACCAGTTGCATGGTTAGAACTATTTCATAAAACATATGCATAACGACAAATTATTATGCATCATGCAACTGTTTAGTCAATACAACATTCATCCATATCTCACATAAAATCTCTATATGCCTTCCATCTCCACCATGGCATTATTGAGATTGTGCACTAATCCAATATGTCAGCAAAGAGGTTTTATAAGTAGAAATGGAGAGTTGTATAAAACCATGAGCTACTTACCCATCACATGCATATTAGTAGTATACAGTCATTAATGCAAACAATCTATCATGCATAACACATCAACTGAATATAATCAAAT
>LPNX010438240.1:14126-28082 GCA_001517045.1 Pseudotsuga menziesii
CCTTAGAGAGATCATATACTTCCATGCTTGGAATTTGTCAAATTTACCAAGATTATCATCAAGCTTATGTGATAGATCACTTTGAAATGAGAACCTCAAATGCAAATAGCAAAAGATTAGATCTTATCGATTTGAGGTGTCTGTCCTGCTTCCAGAGCTAGTTGATTTAGGGTTTGTCAGAGAAACCATAATTTTAAAAACCTGGAATATTTAAGATTTGATTGGATAGAAATATATATATCTTCAAATGGAGCTGTATAATGTACTCCTTTTCTGAAAACAGTGGAGGGAAGCTCCTGGAACAGGAAGCCCTAGTTTTCCAATTTCTTCTGCAGAAATGCCTGTCACTGTTTCTGTGATATCTCCGAAGTTACTTCTCCTATGTGTATGAAATTCCTTAATACGGTAACCTCACATGTCCCTGATCCAAAACCATAGGTTTCATCAGAATTGGTTTCACCAATTGGGATTTATGATCTTTTTCCCATGGTGACCTGTTACAGGACTGTTCAGAACAGCAAAGTTGTACGGATTGCCACGTGTCACTGTTTCATCTTATGGTTCTGAAATTCGGAAGACACAAAGAAAATTCCATGGTATTTCTGGAACATCTTTAGGAATTCAATTTAGACCTCTATATCCCAATCTATAGCAATTTTCCCCATGTATCCTGTTTAGGGATGAATTTTGGAAGAGGCTAGAACCCTAACTTGGAGGGATCATATCTCCCAAAATGTAGTGCATATGAGGCTGAATTTTGGAAACAGTGTACATCAAGATTTTATATTAGGCATATACAATTGCTAGCTCTTAAACCTTTTCCAATATCAGGATATAGCGAATGTACCAAAACTTAGAAGTTTTAGTATTTAGGGTTTTTCTAGCTCAGGGTCAAACTAGGGTTTGACTTTCCCGGAGTTTCACCCAACCAAAAAACTTGATCCAGGTCTCTAGATTTATATTTTTATGAGGAGAGAAATCCTATTCTGGGATCACTCAAAAATTCTTCTTCTGCAAGAATCCCTAATTTCCCGCACCGAAAACTGAAAATGCTTGGAATCGAATTCCGCTTCGACAGAAAGATGCGCCCTTCAATGGAGAGTCAGCCTAGCCTTATTTTTCTGATCAATTGTGGAGAGAGAAACAAAAAGAAATAAGCCCTAGATTATGTATCTGCACAATGTCTTCTTTTCAGGGTGGCTCTGATCCCATGTTAAATTTTCATATGCTTAGCTAAGACATCAGTATTTCATTTCATTTTCATGACAAAAGCATATAAACAGGATCACTGAAATATAGACAAGCACAACCATAAAAGAAGGAACACAAAGATTTATCCTGGGAAAAACCCAGCAAAATATTCCTTAATATAGATGCCCCAAAAATATAAAAGATAAAACCAGCAAGGAGATCAAATCCTGATCCTCCTCCTTCTCTGGCTACTTCTCTTATCCACTAATGCACTACACAAGTGAGAGTGTGTGTGTCACAAATGAGTAGCACTACACCTCTATTTATATTCATCCGTTCACTTAAGTTAACTCATTTGACATGTAGGCTCGAGGTAAATCATGTAGGCTCGAGTTACACATGTAGGCTCAAGTAACCACACTAGGGTGCTGATGACCCACTTTTACAATTAGAGGGGACTACCTCATGACTCTTATTAGTTCTTCCGATTTGGAGCATCGGGGTACAATGCAATACAAGTGGTTCTCCCAGTAGGACTATCAGGGACCACAAAAAGATACATATAGAATATTCTTCAAAGTTACAATATTTCAACAAGATAGATGATTGAGGTGGTGGAGGCCCATGTGGAGGACTCGGTTTCTCTGGTTTGTAGACGTGGCGATAGAGGTTGCCACTCTTGTAATCTATGATTTTAGTAATAGAAATATATTTTCTTGTCCAATTAATGTGCATTTGAATATGAATATTATTTCCATGGATGTATTTAATTGCTTATACATTGTTGAATATATATTCTAGAGTAGGTATAACACATTATTATATAGCATGCTTGTCTTGTTTGTTGTTGTTAAGAGCGAATTGCTAACATAAGTGTGAATTGGAAAAACTCAATGGGGATCTACTTCAATAGTCTAGAACAAGGTACGATTCGATATCCCTTAATGTTAGATGTTTGGTTTCTCTTGCATATTGGGAAATATTTGTTTCTAGTGTCTAGCTGTCTGTTGTAGTACACCCCAAGCCATAGGAAGTTTCTATCCGTAACAGAATTGGTGACTCCGCTAGGGATATTTCCTCGTTGTTTTTCTTTTGGGTTTTAGTATTCAATGTACTTGAATTGCTCTTGATTTCTTTGTTTCTGTGTCGGTTCTGGGGGCATGCTTTCCCAGTACGGTTTTGAAGAAGTAAATTTGGTCTTAGCTTGTCTATTTTCCCTATTTTTCTTCTTTTTTCTTCTTGTACATGGGTTTTTATTTCACAACGGCATATACACGTGGGTTTTCCTTGAACAGTCATGTATGTACGCTCTTTTACTGAGAAAAGGCGCGTATGCTTTGATTTTGAGCCTTACATGGAGGATTAAGTGTTGTTGGGTGAGTTCTTATGATTACTAAGTATTCTTGGATGCTTCTAGTGTTTGTATACACCCTCTTTTTCTTACCAAATACTTATTTTAGTTTATTTTTAAAGTTGTGTTCTTGTCATCCTTTTATCCATTTTTTGTTTTGAGATTAGTGCATTAGGTCTGTTTTACCTTAGTTCCTTTCTTGGCTCCTGTTTGTGAGTGGTTGCAGGGTCTGTGGGTTGTAGAGTCATTTCTTTTCTTTCATATCTCATTTATTGCAAAAAATACAAAACTATTTTTTCTTTTGCATACTTATTCATATCTTGCATTTTGCATTGGCATGGTACTTGCATTAGGTTTGGTTACTGTTATTATAGTTAGATTTTCATATAGGAATGATCGCACTTATATTTGAAGGAAAAATATTACACCTCATGTAGTGGAATACTCAGTTCTTCATTCTACACATTGCACTTGGCATTGCTTGTTAGGTGTGCATATTTACTTCACTACTGAGTCATAAATTCATTAGTTGCGTGACCATTTAAACTTTCTATAATCACATCCAACTAAAATCAACGCTTAATAAAATTAATTACACTTTTTTCTTTTATAGGGTGCATCAACAAGAATAGGTTTTAAGGTCTTTGAATAGTTCATTATGAGTTAATTCTCCAATACCACTAAAAAAACAAGTAGGTGTATTTCCAGGAGAGAGTGTGAAAACCTTGATATAATTAGTGTTTCTCAGGATGCTCCTCTTACACGGGAGTTAAGCACAAGGAAATGCATGTGATTGTGATTGGGATGACTGCTGGTCATGTTCTATGAGCACCAAAGATATTTCTAGGATTGTATTCATCTCTGGGGGCTTTTGAGGTATTGATTAGTGCACCCTTGGGGTACCAACTGTGCTTTTAGGCTTCAGGCTTTGCTTCCCTACCCATACGGTCGATCCCTCTTATGACTATTCTATTGAGCATAGGTTATATTGATGTGACCTTAGTTGCCTTACCCAGGTTATTGAGGGGGTATTTGCAAAGGTTATTCTAGAGGTATCCTAGCAAGGTAGGGGTTGGACAACACAGTCGCTATATGCGTTGAAGCTGAAGGCCACTATAATTGGTTATGAACCTCCACTTGTTGTGTATGGGAGTCTCAATCCTCTCCTAGGTGAGACATACCTACTTCATTTGGGAGATCACTTATCCTACCATTGGTTTTATTTTGATTTGGATTTATATTTCCTTAGGTGTATGATCTGTGCATGCTAGTTTCTTAGGGTTGCGTAGCTAGATTGATTCTTTTATTTTTGTTGAGTCATTATGGATTCAAGTGCAGCACCTTGTCATTCTCATCGTTTAGCAGGGGTTATGCCTTCCACATCTCCTCCTTCTTTGGGAGAGAGAGTCACACATTCTAAGCAAACTTATTCTCACTTTGATTCACACACCATGGGCGATCATGAGTTTGAGATTCCGGAGCAGCCCACTTCACCCCACCCCTTATAGGAGGTTGAACCCCTAAGCACATATAGGACTCCGTTAGGTTTTGTTCATCACTCAACTAGGCCGTCACATAAATATTTTTCACAATACACAGACCACGCACACACACATCACCAGTATTGGATTCCAAGTGATGAGACTCACCATGCACCCACGAGCACTTGAACCATTAGGTATGGCATTCATGATGCTCCCGAGACTGTCCCAACACCCCATGTGAATTTATATGTTGACCTTGGTACTCCACCTATGGGAACCTCCATTCCTTTCCATGTGGAGAGGTTTGGTAGCACTAATCACATTACACCTTCCATCCCTACGGTGGAGGTTCATTCCTTCACACCCGCATCCTAGGCCTACAACTAGTGTTCCTATTCGAGGACCAGAACCTAGACATGTGAATATTGGGGGAATAAGTGATATTCCTTCACATATTCCATTGTATTCGACACCAATCCCTTCAAATTATTTTTTAACCACGGATCCTCGTTCTAACTCTAGCGTGTTAGATTTTTATCAATTTAGACAGTATTATCTTAAAATATTATTTGAGAGAATAATGTGCACATCAATCAATCACAAGAGACAATAGACACAAAGATTTTCCTTGGGGCAACCATAAAGGATAAAACCCCACAACTTCCTCAGAGATATAATAAGCACCAATAGCAGCAGTAAAACCCAAATACAGTAAGATGATCTCCGACAGTTGTTCTCTCTCTTACCCCCTCTCCTTCTCTCTCACTCATGCACTACAACTGAGTGTGAGTGACTGTGTGGTAAATAGAGAGGATCACTCTCTATTTATACTAGTTTCCAACTTGACAATAACTTACTAGGGACGAATTCTCTAGGAGATTATAATAACCCTAGTGCCCCACAACTGCAGGGACTTTAACCCCTGATCAACTAGGAGGGCTAACCTCTATGGATTTACATGATTTGTTTGCATTATTGACTCTCTCGATAGGAAAATCGGGGTATGACATGAATCAATTAAATTACTGATACTTCCTGATAGGAACATCAAGGTACAATACATAAAATATACAAGTGAATACATTCCGAAGTTACAAATACATCAACACTCCCTCTTAACTAGGAAGGTATTCTCTTAACACAATCCATAAACACAAGTATTCTTCTCTAGATCAAGTCTATATCATCATCAACACTAGATCATCATTGGATCATCATCAAATTTGGATCATCACTTGATCATCATCAAAGCTGGATCATCACTAGATCATCATCGAAACTGGATCGTCACTGGATCATCATCATCACTGCTTTCGCTATCTCGATCAACTGGTGTTATCTCTCAATCCTACTCATCATAGGAATTTATACAGAGCCAGCCATTCTTCATGCTGGTTGTAGGCCTAGCCTCCAGATAGGTCTTCTTCAACGCTTATATCTGACCTAGTCAGAATGGCCCACCCAACACTTGCATCTAACCTTGGGAGGAACACATCCACCACCATCTTCAAAAGGAATGCCCACCACTCACATCTGACCATGGGAGGAACACATCCACCACCATGTTAGAAAGGCCGAGCACTCACATCTGACCATGGGAGGCCCATCCTACCACCATGTTAGAAAGGCTCATCCACCACTTACATCTGACCCAGTCATAAAGGCCCAACACTCACATCTGACCATGGGAGGCCCACCCTGCCACCATGTCAAAAAGGCTTAGCACTTATATCCAACCATGGGAGGCCCACCCTACCACCATGTCAAAAAGGCTCATAACTTATATTTGACCATGGGAGGCCCAACCTGCCACCATGTCAGAAAGGATCAGCACTTATATCTGACCCAGTTAGAAAGGCTCTGCACTTACATATGACCCAGTCAGAAAGGATATGCACTTACATCTAATCATCAGAGGCCTAGCCTACCACCATGTCAGAAAGGATCTATGCTTACATATAACCATGGGAGGACCCACCTACCACCATGCCAGAAAGGATTCTACACTTATATCTAACCATAGAAGGAACCAATCCTACCATGTCAGAAAGCCTCTCGGACTCATCACCTCCCCTTTGAGGGAACCTCAATCTAGAGAACACCAAGATTATCCTTGAAGTCACTCTAACCAATAGCTTGGTCAACACAGCAGCTATCTGTTTGTCCATCACAACATACTGGAGCTTCACTACTCCTCTCTACACCATATCCCTGATATACTAATATTTGATCTCGATATGCTTCAACTTGTCATGGAACAACAGGTTCTCCGACAACTTCACACAACTCTAGTTGTCGAAAAATATATAAGTAGCATCCAATTGGAGATCAAATAAGTCATATAGTAGCTTCCTCAGCCACATTGCCCCATAACTAGCTGAACAAGGTGTGACATACTCTACTTCAGCTGTACTCAGTCCCATGTAAGAATGCTTCCTGCTAAACTAAGAGATCACACCTAATCCCATACTGAAGAAGCACCCTGAAGTGCTCTTCCTATAGATGGCATTTCCTGCCCAATATGAATCGACATAACTTTCCAGGTTAATATTCTGATCTTCCTCATACTTGAGCCCATAATCAACTGTACTCTTTAGGTACCTCAGAATATGCTTTGCAGCAATTAGGTGAACATGTCTCGGATCTATTAGGAATTGGCTCAATGTATTCACAGCAAAGGAAATAGCTAGTCTCTTATTGTCAGGTACATCAAGGACCCAATCATCTGATGATACATCGTAGCATCAACCGATTCTGATGAAGCATCAATCAATAGCTTCAGGTTCGATGCCATAGGTGTGGTCATGGCCTTGTAGTCCATCATCTCGAACCTCTTCAAGATCTCTACTACATACTTCCCTTGTCCCAAGGAGATTCCATCTGTACTCAACCACACCTCCATGCCTACAAATTAGTGCATCATACCCAAGTCCTTCATTTTGAACTCGGCAACAAGATTCCTCTTTGTATCAGCATTCAACCCATCCACACCTATTACAAAGAGATCATCTACATATAGTAGGAGTATTACTGGGCTCCCTTCTTCAACCTTATAGTAAAGGTTGGAATCTTCTTTACTCTTAGTAAAGCCCAAACTTGATAGGAAGCTTTCAATTCTACCATATCATTTCCTAGGTGTCTGTTTCAAACCGTATAGGGCTTTTTTCAATTTACACACATGAGTCTCCATGTCATGTGTCTCAAAATCGAGTGGCTGCTCCACATACACTTCCTCTTCCACAACACCCTTCAAGAAAGAAATATTGACATCCATCTGGTGTATCTTCCATTTCATTACTGCAACCAAAGCAAGTACTGATTTGATGACACTATATCTGGATATAGGTGCAAAAGTTTCTTCATAATCTATTCCTTCTTTCTAGGAGAAGCCACGAGCCACGAATCTTGCTTTATATTTCTATATGCTAGCATATGCAGCATGCTTCATCTTGTAGATCCATTTGGAAGTCACAACAGACTTCCCCTCTGGTCTAGGGACAACATCCTAGACATCATTCTTCATGATCAACTGGTACTCCTCGATCATAGTATCCTTCCATTATTTCTTCTCTACCTCTTATTCATAGTTGTAAGGTTCTTTATAAATGATGTCACATAATAGTGCTACATAACTGAAGCAAGACCTGGTTCTTTTCCTCTCTCTGTGCATTTCTTCGGGAGGCGCATATCTTTTTGCACCTTGGATAGCTTTGCATACCCATGCAGGTTTCTTCTTGTGAGGATTCTTCTCTTAGGGTGGATCTACAGGTTCCTAGCATTCTTCTATTTCTTGATATTCATCTCAGATTTGCAAAGTTCACAGTTGTGTCTTGAATTCTGGGTACTTCTGTTTCTTCAAAGTCTTCAACTGGTCTCTTTCTAGATTTGTTGTAAGCTGAATATTCATTGAATGTTATGTCTCTGCTAATGTTTACCTTCTTGAATCGTTTGAAGTATATTCTGTAAGATTTCGAGCTTTCACTATATCCCACAAATATACCCATATTTTCAGAAGGAAATAACTGTGTCCTCTTTTCTTTTGGAATGTATATGTACACAGGACAACCAAATATTCTGAGATGGCTAACCTCTGGTTTCATGCTGGAAAAGACTTCTTCATGTGTCTTTTTCTCAAGTACTCTGTGTGGAGTACATTTCTGTACATACGTCGTTGTCCTGGAAGCTTCTGATTGTAGATGCATGGGAATATCATACCCTTCCCATCTTGTAGTCATTGATTTGTTGCTTCATGTTTCTTAGTAGCGAGGTACTCCAGTCATATATCATAGGCCACGTGCACTCTACTGCATAGAACATTATTTGCCTTGAGGCCAGGTGGAGTGATGCTAAACCTATGATCCTAGCCAATGCCAATAGTATGGCTTTCAGCCCCAGGTTCTGAATTACGTTTGTCGGTATTTGACTCCCACCCTTCTCTGTATCAGTGTTGAGGCCTAGAAAATCACAGGTAACAACAGTTAGGGATTCTCCCCAGTAAACTTTCCCAACTAGACCTCTACTGTTTGGTATGGGGAATCCGTCCAGTTTATGGTCTGGCTACCATAGGTCAAGTAACAAATTAAAAGGTTTTTCCAATTATGGCCCAGTCCACCATGTATATTTTTTGTTTTTTGTGTTTAAGTATCATTAGAGGAAATTTGGGGTCTAAAATGGGCCTTATAAGAAAACGCGCCAACAATAAATTTTGTGAGTTGGAATTCAAGAACCAATAGAATTTCAATAAAATGAGTCCACCATAATGGTTGAATTTACATATTTGTCATAAAAGAAAACTACTTTTTTGTTCGTATTTTCAACATATCTCCCTGTGATTTTACTCAAATTTCAAGTGGGAGAGCTGATTGGATGCATAATTTAATCTTGCATCCAACGAGTACCCACAATGCATACTTTTGATGGACCCCACTACCCCAAAAACAAGAAATACCTAAAAAAACATGATGATGATGTCATCATCACATTTTTTCAGGTATTTCTTGTTTTGGGGGTAGCAAGGTCCATCAAAAGTATCCAATGTGGGTACTCATTGGATGCAGAATTAAATTATGCATCCAACAAGCTCTCTCACTCAAAATTTGAGTAAAACCATAGGGAGATATGTCGAAAATACGAATACAAAAAGTAGTTTTTTTCATTCTTCCTTCAAAATTAATAACTATTATTTTATTATTTTCCTTAGGAGGCCCATTTTAGACCTCAAATTTCCTCTAATGGATGTGCAAGTGCCTATCTAAAAATGCATATTGATAGAGATAACGAGGAGCATCACAATGTGATGTGCAGGTTCTTACCTCTCGTCTTAACTCTCTCACATCTAAATCACACACAGCAAGAACTAAAATTAACTAACTAACCTATCCCTAGGGAGAAAAATTATCTGTTATCAATGAGTAATGTATTTTTGTGCATGCATTTAGAAAAATTACAGATAGTTGTTACTTATTTCAAAACACATGAACATTAAGAGATATATGAACAACAAGATAGCTTATTGTTTATGACAACCTTCATTGCTCACAGTGGAAATTTCACAAAATAAACTAGAGTGCATTCATAACATGAACATAGATTCAATGAGTTAGAACAATCTCACAGTTATGGACATGGATGAAAATTAAATAGTTCACATTCAACTGATCCATAGCAAAGCATTTGAAACATTCCACCAAGCTTTCTCCAGCAAGAAACTTGTAATTCTTTATTGCAAAAGGAAATAGTTCTTCTTACAACATACTCTCACAAATCTATTTGGGAAAAAGTTCCCTTCTACATCTAAATTATCCTTTACTTATACTATAAATCAAAACCTTTGGGCTGCCCCTCGATGACCTTTGGGCTTCCCCAACCTTTCAATCCCAAAAATTTTGTCTTTTAGTAAGTGCTCATGATTTATACAATATGTTACATTTTAAATTAAAATTTAAAAGCACTTTATAAAGAAGGACCAACTTGGTAACTGATGAACTTTTTCCAAGCCTAGGCCTCTACTACCATCGATTTTGTTCAGTAATCCGTTGGTCTTTTTGAGATCCCGTTGATCTCAGACCCTCACTTTCTTATTCTTTTCTTTATCTCTACTTCTTCATTTCTCCTTCTCTCCTCCTCTTCCTTATTTATGCTTCATTATTCAACCAACTCTCTTTTGCTTTGTCTTTTAGACATATCTTCTTTGCAGCAGCAATCACCCTGTCACAAACATCACATGTTCTTAGACCATTTAGCTTTTACCAAAATAACAAAACTTGTATCAGTTTATTTACCTTCTTCATATGCATTCTGTAAAATAAAATATACACAATATTAATGCATGAAAAGAAAGAATGACAAGGCAAAGAAAATCCTACAAGTTTGTGCTTAAACCCCTGTCAACCATCCAAAACTAAAATTACATGCCCGATAGAATAGACTCTTCATCTCAATCGAGGCCACATCTAGACTAACTCGAAATCTTCCAATGAAAGCATGAACCATAATAATTTATTTTCCAATCCTCAAAACACCGAACCCTAAACTGTGCTCTTCATCTTGAAAAAAACCCTGACTCGACCAAAACCCACAAAAAACCTCCACCATCCCATGAAATAGGGTAAAAGCACACAAAATCGACGGGAAGAAACTTTATCTGCAGGAAAAACACTAGACGTCAGGCGGATAGTGCACTAGACAGCCACAATGATGGGCCACAAACAGACTAAGGATTCCTCGGATCACAAAACCATCGGCGATCGGAGGCTCTTAAGGCTAAAGTTTGGCACTCCTAACCTCAACGTTTCCGCAGTGTCAGAAATGCAAAGGACAAGCCCTCCAATCAATGTCAAAAATTGTTCTGATAGCGATAAAGCGAAATCAATTCATCAATAGTCAAAGGTTTAAACAATAAAACCACAAGGAGGTGTAGGCCATGGATCGACGAGAATAAGTACTTTCCATCAGTGGCATAGAGGACTAATGCCCTGATTCCTTCATCGATTTACCTCCGACAGCGATAAAAAACCAAGTCATTGAAGAATTTAAACATTAAGTGCTCGAACGACCTTCGGCTGGGTGGCGATAATATTAGTTCATTTAACCTCCGAAACAATGGCAACATAGAGAACTAAAGCCCCAACTCAATCTTCAATAAAATTTCGATAGTGATAAAACAAAATCATCGGGAAAGAAAACGTTAATCTATGAAAATAAAAAAACTCCACAGTATTCAAATAATCAAAGTTTATAGCAGAGGAATGACAAATTTTAGGAAACCAAACAATCCCAGGCAAGATAAAATCAAAAAAGGAGGGTCCAAAATTTTAAAGTTTGGGAAAAAGGTTGCAGCTGCAACAATTGGTGACTACCTGGTGAACACAGATCTCTTGACAACTTCTTATTTGAGCAAGAGACTGTTTTGACAATAAATACTAACATGCTGAATTCTTCTAAATGTTTGGATTTCCCAAATGGCAGATGTATGTACTTTTAATCATTGATAATAGTCCAATTTAGGGAGAACGAAAACCAAGATTTCAAAGTCTAGATAACTCTTTTGAGGCCAGGGATATGAGTTTCATTTTTACCTCTGTCTTCGGGTAGCTCCTAGCTTGGACACCATAGGATTGTAACATGTAGTAAATATAAATATTCGTTTGTTCCTCATTCCCATGCCATTTTGCACTTTTGTGCTTTTGGACTTTTTTGTCCTTTCTGAGTCCTCCTGCATGCCTTCTTTCTGAATTTTTTTATTCAGGCTCCTCTATCCATAGTGTCCTTTTGTGTGAGAGATGTATTGATTTTTTCAACTCACAAACAGAGAAGAATTTTGGCAATCATGTACTCATATGGTGCAGTACTTTGTTTGATACATATTGCTTTCTTAGGAGATTTTGACTCTTATTTGCCTTTTGGCTTTCAATTCTTAGCATGGGATATTTTAAATATAATATACTGTTTACCTGGCTTCCTCTCCATGGGTCTTTTGCTGTGACCCCCTAAGAAATTTTTTAAATGTGAGATGGATGGAGCCTTGAAATAGTATTCCAGACCTTTTGATCCTGAGTTATTTTACAAGGATTAAGTAGGACTTCATTGTGTTCACAATCATTTAGGAAAACTGCGAAACTAGAAGAAGTTCTTTGAAATAAATCAATAGTACACAGTCTTATAATCAAGAATTTTAGTTAATCTAGAATTCTGATGAACTCCATGCAACCAAAAGTTTGCTTTTTTATTAAAATAAATCAAACCCTAACTACAACAAACAAAAATAAACAAATCAAAACAAAACAAAGCAATCAATTTATTTATGTACAAGATAACCGAGAAATAAAAATCAAGAAAAGGGCCTACCCATTATCTAGTTGTTACGGAAATAAATTCCTATGGCTTGGGATACCACAACAGACAGACTTGACTCCAGAAATCAATCTTTCCCAATATGCAATAGAAATAAAATGTCTAACACTAAAGGATCAGACCTCGTACCTTATTCCAGACAGTTGAAGTAGATCCCCGTTGAGCTTTCCAATCTTCAGCTTGAATTGACATAATACTCCCTCAACAACAAGTAAACAATACAAGCATACTATATATCGTGGTGTTAGATCTATTATAGCATATATCATCAATAATGTAAAATAATTTGACATATTCCAATGGATACAACATTAATAAAATACACATCATTGGACAGGAAAAGATAGTTCTTATTAATATAAATCAGAGATTACAAGATAGATACAACCTCTGACGGCACGTCTGCAAACCGAAGAAACTGAATCCCCCACTTGGGCCTCCACCACCTCAATCCTCCATCTCTCGATAGCAAGATTACTAGCAAAAGGCAAGCTTGGGAAGAACACAACAGTCCTCCAAGGGACAAAGGGATGCAGACTCAAGTATAAATTCTGGCAACAATGGACTGTAGTTTCTTTGCTCTTAATCTCTCTATATGCCTTCAATGTACCAAGGGGTTCCTTATATAGCTTCACAAGGGATAATGAATGGTCGAATTCGAGTGATCTCAAGGCATATGGAAGGCCAGGAGTCAAATGAGTCAGATCCATGTCAAGGAAAATTCCAAAATGATTTGGATTATGCACACATCCTGATGTACACGGTTATCGGGGTCAAACCCGTGTATGTACACGATTATCGGGTAAAAATATGCGTATATCATTTTTCATATAGTTTTAGGGATGATCAAGGAAACATCAAAGGATAAAATATGGTCCATCGGGTCTAAATAGTCTGCAGTGGGACAGGGGAAGGCCATACAAAGTGTGATTCACCTAGGGTGGTGAAATCTGCTATAACAGATGCCCCCTAATGTGTGAGGTCGGAGGTGTTATACGATGGCCGAAATACATTATAAGTCCTTCCCAGAAGTGGAGTGATGAAGGATCCCAAATGGAAGACTAGCCACCCAATCAGCATAGTACAATAATACAACTCTGCATATAACTACAAGTACATATAGCGGTCCCGGATACATAAGAGTACAATGGCCATGAATAGGCATAATACATGATATCACATATGTGGTCATCGCCATGTACAATATACATAGATCAAAATCTCCATGATGAAGATATACAAAGGACCATGATCTCCAAAGTGGCTGAAGATATATAATAGATCAAGATCGCCATAGTGGTTGGAAATATCTGACATACACTGGTATCAAGTCACGAGAGCTGAAATCTCATGAACACTGGCACGATCAAGGAGGTAGCATACAAGAGATGCCACCAGTCTGGAAAGTCTTCTACACAAATCGCTACGAGTACATGTCCTACTATGCGAATAGAGGTGTCGAGGTCAAACATAGTAGTGCATCGTCTGATTACCGGTCATTGATGTATACCATTAACAGACGCGAGATTACCCACCGATAATGAAAATGGGAATCAAGGTACTAGAGTGCAAACTAAC
>LPNX010438240.1:28197-60487 GCA_001517045.1 Pseudotsuga menziesii
ATCCATCGATTAGGGGACATTGATGTATTCCCAAGAAACTGCCGATGGCGAGAGAACCTGCCACTGATGACTGCAAGTCTCAAGGCACTCAAAAGGACTCTAGATTCCAATCCCAGAATAAATGATCTGAAGTCGATGGGATGAAATCCACTGGAAGGAGGGAATTAAGTCACCCCCCATCATCCAACATGAGGTACTCAGCAAAGCTGTATAATGTGGAAGGACTCGATCATACGGTGCACAAACCAGTAACTGTACCGGGAATGGACGACATGCAAAGTCAAGATAACTAAGGAATGGCTGAAATAGGTTTCAAATTCCTTCAAACAAGAGCATAACGGCGTATGGTGACTGAATGAAGGAATCATAGACTCGATATACAAACTGGGACATCTCTGTGACACAGGAGGCATCAACAGAGGCTCCATAGGGACTGGAAGCTTAACCAGTCGGTGGAGATAAACTCAGATAAACGAGTACAGCTCCTAAAGTCAAACTATAACCCAACCAATGGATATGATATATGGTTCTCTATTCGAAGGCGACACGACTCAACGGCTGCCAAAGATAATATCTTTCCTTGTCCAGCTTTTTGGTTTTTTTATTTTTTTGGACTTTTTCAGTTATTTGAAAAGCTTGAAAAAAAATAAACTAGCTTTATGGTTAAAAACTAGGAGGAGACGAGTGTCATCAGGGCAAACAAACTAGTTCCATGCAGTGGAACATACCTATGCTCAATGCAAGGATACATGTGTAGGATATCGACACTCGGGTGAACATCCCCTCCCGGTAAAAAGGGAAATCAAGCTGCGAAGGATATATAAAAAATGGCTCTGCATGGCTAGACATGAGACAAGCTTGGGCTATATGGTTGAAACTCAATGTTAGGAGAGCCGGCAGAAAGCTCAATAAGGCAGACAAAGCCCATGATAATGCATTCACAACTTGACATATAGGGGATTCTAGAGAGAAACAGGCCAGCATAAGATCAAGAGGATTATGAGGCTCTTGTGAAATGTCATGGCAATAATATACAATGGACTCCCGGACCTAAGAGAGGACTCACAGCATGGGTACCAAATGCAAAGTGGAGTTGACTAGGACACCCATGTATAGGAAAGCTCTACCATTCACATAGTACCACTTCTAACAACAGCATGAAGGTTTCGTGATACCATGGAATTGGTTCGTACCTAAGGTTAAGATGGAATGGTCATAAGGCAATGCATAAGTGCAAGTGGACGTGAAATCCTAACCTATATGCCAATTCAGACATAATACCTGTGATAGGCACGAACGGGTCAAAACCTCAGAGAGAGTGTACAAAACTGGACCCTACATGACAACCATATTAGTCCAAAACAACCCAAAATAGTCAATACATAATCCAAACTATAGAATACAGGGAGGAATGATCATGACAACAGCACCCAAAGGAAACAATGCAGTAAACAATGGGACATAAAAAGGAATGTAAAGTGTACACCCAATGTTCACGCATCCACCACCACCCCCATGAGGGTGACCACCAGTGAAGACCAAGCTAAGGCAAAATATCCTCCATAAGTGGAGGATGGAATATGACCATTCCCAAACCTATGAGCAAGGTAAGGGGTTGTGATGCCCCCAATTCTAACACCAGGGTCCATACTATGACCAAGACGGGTGATAGGATACCAGGCAGAGTCTGTGAAACCAAATATTCTGGGTTCGATCCCCAGCAGAGTCGCCAATTCTATTATGGAGAGAAATTCCTATGGCTTGGGGTACCACAACAGACAGACTTGACTCCAGAAATCAATCTTTCCCAATATGCAATAGAAATAAAATGTCTAACACTAAAGGATCAGACCTCGTACCTTATTCCCGACGGTTGAAGTAGATCCCCGTTGAGCTTTCCAATCTTCAGCTTGAATTGACATAATACTCCCTCAACAACAAGTAAACAATACAAGCATACTATATATCATGGTGTTAGATCTATTCTAGCATATATCATCAATAATGTAAAAGCATTTGACATATTCCAACGGATACAACATTAATCAAATACACATCATTGGATAGGAAAAGATAGTTCTTATTAATATAAATTAGAGATTACAAGATAGATACAACCTCTGACGGCACGTCTGCGAACCAGAGAAACTGAATCCCCCACTTGGGCCTCCATCTCTTGATAGCAAGATTACTAGCAAAAGGCAAGCTTGGGAAGAACACAACAGTGCTCCAAGGGACAAAGGGATGCAGACTCAAGTATAAATTCTGGCAACAATGGACTATAGTTTCTTTGCTCTTAATCTCTCTATATGCCTTCAATGTACCAAGGGGTTCCTTATATAGCTTCACAAGGGATAATGAAGGGTGGAATCCGAGCGATCTCAAGGCATATGGAAGGCCAGGAGTCAAATGAGTCGGATCCATGTCAAGGAAAATTCCAAAATGATTTGGATTATGCACACATCGCGATGTACGCGGTTATCGGGGTCAAACCCGCGTATGTACGCGGTTATCGGGTAAAAATCTACGTATATCATTTTTCATATAGTTTTAGGGATGATCAAGGAAACATCAAAGGATAAAACATGGTCCATGGGGTCTAAAGAGTCTGCAGCAGGACAGGGGAAGGCCATACAAAGTGTGATTCACCTAGGCTGGTGAAATCATCTATAACACTAGTTTTACCAAACTTGAATTGAAAACTACATCTGAAACTAAATCTATTATTTTACAGTCAATTTCATCATCCCATGAAAATTGAAAGAGATTAGGCTGCGTGTCTGGTGTACTATTGGCTTCTTTAGCTTGGTAATTTCCTGGTTCTAGTTCAATAAAGTAATTTCTCAACACAGAATTCATTGGTTCATTTTTTCTCTCCAATTGAGTAACATTGTGCTTCATTTGAGGCTCTCTTAATACTTTTATCTGATTGGGACTTCCCTTATGAGGCAACCACAAATGTGACCAATTTGATGCAAAATATCCATTTATCCTTGCTGACCAATCTCGACTCAAAACAAGTCCATAAGCATCAGGTATGTCTGCTGCTACAATATCGATGTACTGACATACCTTTTCATTTGCAGATAAGTGAATCAGAACATCTTCCATTTCCCCGATTACTTTCACATTTGTCCTGTCTAACTGATTAACCTTCTAGGTAGATGGTTTAGGTTGTCCATTGATCTTATTGCAGACTGAAAGTAGCATAAAATTTATTGATGCCCCTGATTCTACTAAACAGTTGTGCACATTATAATTGAAAATATTAAAAGTTAGGAGAAATGGTGGGGTTTTATACTTAGACTTACCTCCCACACTTGCTTCACCAATTTCTTCTTCAGGTTGGTTGTCAGTGGGAAGATCTTCTTCTGGTACTTCAAGTGCTTTTAATAATTTCTCTTTTTGCTCAGCTACATTACACATTTCAAACAATGAGATATTTTCCTTAGCCTTTTTAATGTGTTTCACAATATCATACCCCATCTCATGTTCTTTGAGATTCTTTTTTACATTATCTATCCTATCTTCAACAGGCTTAATAGCGATGTTAATTTTCTTCGGATATTGAATTGTAATGGTAAATTCAGGTATTTTATTAGTTGTAGTGTTCTTCTGTAACTTCTTCATATTTTCTTGAAGTTTCTTAATCTTTGGAAGTATTGAATTGTATTCTTTTACAAAACCCTGACTTCTTGTTGTCACATTGGTTTCTGATATTTCCTCTTGTTTCAAAGAACCTTCTTCTAATGTATCAAACATTGAGACACAATCCCATAAAACTAAAGCATATGCCTCTTGTTTTTCTATGGGTTGATTATCTTTTTCTTCCTCATTATCAGTTTCTATTAGTTTGGAGTCCAACAACTGACTCATTACCAATGTCATAGAATTTATCCATTGGGGGAAATTCTTCTCAGAATGAGGCTACTGATGAAAGGTGCAAAAATTATCCATGACTACATCAGTTCAATTCATTGCTGCGGGACTGTGTGGAGGAGATTTAGATTAATTTTTGTCCTCTCTCCTTTTATAGTAAGGCTTATATGTTTTTTGAGCTTCCTTTTCTTTTTCTAAATCTATTAATCTGTTGGATAGCTTCTTCATCATCTTCAACATCCCTTCAAAATCCTATGACCACTCATCCTTAGGCTTAGTCAGTAGTAAAGGTTTCTTACCTCCAAAAGTATTTTCTTCCGACTACACAGGATAATTTTCTATGCTCTCCATCTCAGTCTCTACCCTCTTAGCTTCTTCATAAGTTTCTGATAATGTAGGTTTGACTGACATCTTGGAAAATATGGCCAAGTCAGGCCTTAGAGCTAAAGTATAGTATTCAATCAGAACTTTTTCAGATGGCTTATCAGCTGCAGAATTTTTTTTAGATAAGAAGCAAATCTTTGAGTGAAATTATGCACTTTTTCTTTTGTTTCTTTCTTTAAAGTGCATAAACCTTTCATTAAAGCTGCATGAGTTTTTTGTACTGCATATTTGCTTCTAAATATTCTCTCAAATGTGTCCCAGCCTGTGATTGAATTTGCAGGAAGGGAAAAATACCATGAGGCTGCTACTCCTTTCAAGGTGTGTGGAAACAATCTAAAGACCACATCTTCATTCTCTCCAGCCTATAGTCCTTCTATAGCCAAGTAAAAACTTTGCAAATGACCATCTACCATAATGTTTTCACTTGGGTAAAACTTAGGAAACATTTTCTCAAAATATCGAGGCAAATCATGCAAGGGAGGTGCGAGGTTTAAAGGTGACCTAGCCTTCCAAGCAAGTGGTGGAGGTGGTTGATTTGTGTTTACATTAGCCATGATTTTGAGTGGAGAATGAGGTGGTGACTGAACAAGGGTATGAGCAAGTGAATAGTAAGGTGTATCTGGATCCAATTGATTCAAAGGTTGGTCAACTTCCTGTAAGGCTCCTTCTACCAGTTCTTCAATATCTTCTACCAATACTAAGTCTTCTAATTTAGGGTGATATTTCTTCTGATATTTCTTCTAGGTAAGATAGGAATAATCGGTAATCCTCTAATATTCTTTGCATATGCCCTAGTAATTCTTCTCAAATCATCAACTAATTCGTTATCGATAGAATACAAATTCTCTTTACCCTTTTCTTGTGGAGTTGGATTGGGAAACAAACTACTTTCAGAACTGTCATCAGTGGAGTAATTTCATGGAAATAGGTTTTTTCTGCCAACCATGCACTGGTGGCCCTCCTTCTAGCGCCAAAAACTGTTGAGGCCTGGAAAATCGCAGGTAACAATAGTTAGGGATTCTCCCCAGAAAATGTTCCCAACTAGCCCGCTACTGTTTGGTATGGGGAATTCATCCGGTTTACGATTCGTCTACTGTAGGTCAAGTAACAAATTAAAAGGTTTTACCGATTATGGCCCGATCCACCGTGTATATTTTTTTTTGTGTTTAAGTATGATGTGCAAGTGCCTATCTAAAAATGCAGATTGATAGAGATAACGAGGAGCATCACAATGTGATGCGCAGGTTCTGACCTCTCGTCTTAACTCTCTCGCATCTAAATCACACACATCAAGAACTAAAATTAACTAACTAACCTATCCCTAGGGAGAAAAATTATGAGTTATCAATGAGTAATGTATTTTTGCACATGCATTTAGAAAAATTGCAGATAGTTGTTACTTATTTCAAAACACGTGAACATTAAGAGATATATGAACAACAAGATAGATTATTGTTTATGACAACCTTCATTACTCACAGTGGAAATTTCACAGAATAAAATAGAGTGCATTCATAACATGAACATAGATTCAATGAGTTAGAACGATCTCACAGTTATGGACATGGCTGAAAACAAAATAGTTCACATTCAACTGGTCCATAGCAAAGCATTTAAAACATTCCACCAAGCTTTCTCCATCAGGAAACATGTAATTATTTATTGCAAAAGGAAATAGTTCTTCTTACAACATACTCTCACAAATCTATCTGGGAAAAAGTCCCCTTATACATCTAAATTATCCTTTATTTATACAAAAAATCAAAACCTTTGGGCTGCCCCTCGATGACCTTTGGGCTTCCCCAACCTTTCAATCCCAAAAATTTTGTATTTTAGTAAGTGCTCGTGATTTATACAATACATTACTTTTTAAATTAAAATTTAAAAGCACTTTATAAAGAGGGACCAGCTTGGTAACTGATGAACTTTTTCCAAGCCTGGTCCTTTGCTGCTATTGATTCTGCTCAGTAATCCGTTGGTATTTTTGAGATCCTGTTGATCTCAGACCCTCACTTTCTTCTTCTTTTATTTATCTTTGCTTCTTCAGTTCTCCTTCTCTCCTCCTCTTCCTTATTTCTGCTTCATTCTTCAGCCAACTCTCTTCTGCTTTATCTTTTAGACATATCTTCTTTGCAGCAGCAATCACCCTGTCATAAACATCACATGTTCTTAGACCATTTAGCTTTTACCAAAATAACAAAAATTGTATCACTCTATTTACCTTCTTCATATGCATTCTGTAAAATAAACTATACACAGTATTAATGCATGAAAAGAAATAATGACAAGGAAAATAAAATTATGCAAGTTTGGGCTTAAACCCCTGTCAACCGTCCAAAACTAAAATCACAAGACTGATAGAATAGACTCTTCATCTCAATCCAGGATGCATCTGGACTAACTAAAATTATTTCGATGAAAGCATGAACCATAATAATGTAACTACCAATCCTCAAAACACTGAACCCTAAACTATGCTCTTCATCTCGAAAAAAACCCTGACTCAACCAAAACCTACAGAAAACCTCCGCCATCCCATGGATTAGGGTAAAAGCACACAAAATCGGCGGGAAAAACACTAGATGTCAGGCTGATAGTGCACTAGATAGCCATAACAGTGGGACACAAACAGACTAAGGATTCCTTGGATCACAAAACCATCGGTGATCAGAGGCTCTTAAGGATAAAGTTCGACACTCCTAACCTCAACATTTCCACAGTGTCAACAATGCAAAGGACAATCCCTCCAATCAATGTCAAAAATCATTTCGATAGCAATAAAGTGAACTCAAATCATCAACAATTAAAGGTTTAAGCAATAAAACCACAAGGAGGTGCAAGCCACAGATTGGCGAGAAGAACAACTATCCATCGACGGCATAGAGAACTAATGCCTCAATTCATTCATTGATTTACCTTCAACGGCGATTAAAAACCAAGCCATTGAAAAATTTAAACGTTAAGTGCTTGAAAGACCTTCGGCTGGGTGGTGGTAATATTAGTTCGTTTAACCTCTGAAACAGCAGCGGCATAGAGAACTAAATCCTCGACTCAATATTCAATAAACTTTCGATACTTATAAAACAAAATCATTGGGAAAGAAAATGTTAAGCTATGAAAATAAACAAACTCCACAGTCTTCAAAAAATCGAAGTTTATAGTAGAGGAATGACAAATTTCAGGAAACCAAACAATCCCAGGAAAGATAAATCAAAAAAAGGAGGGTCCAAAATTTTAAAATTTGGGAAAAAGGTTGTAGCTACAACAATTGGGAAGGAAATACACAGCTATATACTCCTCTATAGTCATCCTTCCTCCTAGCCCGTGGGATCAGAGGTTCACCACCTCCCCTCGCTGGGACAAACCTATGATAAAATATATGACCTCAACCTCGATGATGAGTGACATCCCATTAAACTGAAAGGACTCAAAGTCTGGATCCCAGTAGTCTACTAGAATCTGAATTTGCCTTGGTTTATTCCTCAAGCTTCCAAGGTGCCAAAATTTGTATAACCCACAAGCCCTCAATGCTTGTTGTGGCATTAGATCTACCTATACAGCCTCCTCGACATCACCATGTTCTCTCTATCTCCATTCTAGCACCATCCTACACAAATATTTTTTAGTTTTATCAATATTTTCCTTTGAAAATCATCTTCGCGGCCCTATATGCGACTATTTTCAAAAAAACCATGTATGTACACGGGTATCATGATCTTTTTCATGTATACCCAACCCTATACGAGGAAAAAGACTTGATTTCCACCTGGACCAAAACACACAATTTGGGGTGGCCTAAATAAAAACAATTGACCACTAAAATCAAATTTTTTTACATGAAAGTGAAAGAGGAGGGCATGGGTAAGTACCTAGACCAAACGCGAAGTGATTTTGTCGGATGATGCTCCCAGAATCAACTCTTGAAATTCTAGATACAAAAGCACTATGGTGGGTGAATTTTCAAAATGGTATGAAAATTTTTAATTTTTCAATATTTTATAGAAAACATTTTTGAAATTTTTACCCACTTCCTATAGTTTTTTACTGTTTCTGGCCATTTTAGGCCATTTGGACTAATATGATGTTGTAGGAGCCCATTTTGAGTGCGGTTTGATCCAGACTTCAACTCGTACGTGCCTATTGTAGGTATCATGTCTAAACTGGTATATAGGTTAGGATTCCACATCTGTCGGCATTTTGCATGACCTTATGACCGTTTCATCTTAACCTTAGGTACGAACCCAGCCCATGATGTCATGAAACCTTCATGCTACTATTAGAAGTGGCATTATGCAAATGGTAGAGCTTTCCCATACATAGGTACTTTAGCTATATCCTATATTGAATTTGGTTCCCATGCTAACATTTCTCCTTTAGGATGTGGGAGTCCCTTTTTAGTCCCACCATGTCATTGAGCAAGAGCTTCATACTCCTCTTGAACTTTATGCTTGCCATTTCCCCAATAATTCCTTATATATATCAAGTTGTAAGTTGATTTTCATGAGTTTTGCTTGCCTTCTTGAGCTTTATGCCGACTCCCTCACTTTGATTTATCAATCGTATATCCTGAGCTTGCCTCATCTCTAGCAAAGCAGAACCTTTTTACATATCTTTTGCAGCTTGATCATCCCTTTTACTGGGAGGAGACCTTCCCTCGAGTGTTGTTATCCTGCACATATATCCTTGCATTGAGCATAGGCATGTTCCACTACTTGGAACTAGTTTGCTTGTTCCCATGACACTCATATCCTCCTAGATTTGTACTATAAAGCAATTTTATTCCTTTACAATCTTTTCAAAATATCTAAAAACTTTAAAAAAAAAAATCAAAAAACCAAAAATCTAGATAGGAAAAGATGTTATCTTTGGCAGGAGTTGAGTCGTTTCGCCTTCAAACATAGCACTGTATATCACATCCATTTGTTAGGTTATTAGTTTGACTTTAGGAGTTGTACTTGTTATTATGATTTTATCTCCACCAATGGGTTAAGCTTCCAGTCCCTATGGAGCCTCTGTTGATTCCTCCTATGTCACAGAGATGTCCCAATTTTCATATCGAGTCTGTGCTACCTACCTTCAGTCACCATTTTTCTTTATGCTCTTGTTCAAAGGAAATTGAAGCCTGATTTGGCCATTCCTCAGTTATCTTGACTTTACATGTCGGCCATCCCTAGTATTGTTACTAGTTCATGCACATATTGTTCCTTGAGTTCTTCCACATTATTATACAGTATTGTTGAGTACCTTGTGTTGGTTGATGGGGGATGCCTTAATGACCTCCTTCCAGCAGGTTCCATTCCATTGACATCAGATTATTTATTTTGGAATAGGATTCTAGAGTCCTTTGAGTTCCTTGAGACTTACAGTCATTAGTGGTAGGTTCTCTCACCATCGACAGTTTTGGGAATACATCAATGTCCCCTGATTGATGGATTGTTCCAAGTGTTCGACCTCAACAAATCTATTCACACTTGTTAGATTGCACTCTGTACCTTGATTCCCATTTTCATCATCAATGGTTGATCTCGTGCCAGTTAAGGGTATACATCAATGACCGGTAATCAGATGATGGACTACTATGTTCGACCTCAACACATATATTCACATAGTAGGACATGTACTCATTGTGGTTTGCATAGTATACCTTCTAGTTTTGTGGGATTCCATGTATGATGCCTCCTTGATCGTGCTAGTATTCATAAAATTTTAACTCTGGTGATTTGATTCCATTCTATATCAGATATATTCAGTTACTATGGAGATCCCGCTCCATTGTATATATTTATCCGTTATGGAGATCTTGATATATTGTACATCTTCAACCACTTTGGAGATTCTGATCTATTGTATATTGTAGGTAGTGATGACCACACATGTCACATTTTGTATATCATTCCTATTCATGGCCATTGTACTTTTATGTATTCAGGGCTGCTCCATGTATTTGTAGTCACATGTAGAGATGCATCATTCTATTATACTGTTGAGTGGTTGGTTCTTCCACCTTGGTATTCTTTACTCCACTTCTGGGATGGATTTTCTAATGTATTTCAGTCATCATGTTACCCCTTTGACCTCACACATTAGGGGGCATCTGTTATAGTTGATTTTGCCACACATGGTTGATCACATATTTATGGCCTTCCCTGTTCCTCTATAGACTCTTTATACCCCATGGAGATATATTATCCTTTTATGTTCCAAGATCATCCCTGAAAACCCCTGTTTATTGTTGTACGTGACTTTCAACCCCATACGCGTGTGTACACGCAACATTTGACCTCAAACCTGTGTACATTGGGATCTGTGCATAAGTACAAACATTTTTGGAATTTTCCTCATATGAGCTAGAAGATCTTGAATCTAGGCCTTCCATATGCCTTGAGAAAGCTCGAGTTTGACCCTCCATTACCCTTTCGGAGTGCTATATAAGGAACCCCTTGGATACATCGAAGAGGATGAATTGAAGAGCAAAGAAACTATATTCCATTGTTGTCTCAGTTTGCTTATACTTGAGTCTGCATCCCTTTGTCCCTTTGGAGCACTTTGTGTTCTTCCCAAGCGTGCCTTTGTTTTGTGAGCTTTCTATCTAGAGATGGAGGATTGAAGTGGTGGAGGCCCAGGTGGAGGATTCAGTTTCTCCGATTCGTAGACGTGCCGACAGAGGTTGTCACTCTTGTAATATCTTATTTTAGTAATAGAAATATCTTTTCCTGTCCAATTAATGTGCATTTGAATATGAATATTCTTTCCATGGATGTATTTAATTGCTTATACATTTTTGAATATATATGCTATAGTAGGTCTAACACATTATTATAGAGCATGCTTGTCTTGTTTGTTATTGTTGAGAGTGAATTGCTAACACAAGCATAAATTGGAAAAGATCAACAGAGATCTACTTCAACTGTCCGGAACAAGATATGATTCGATATCTCTTATTGTTAGATGTCAAGGGAGTCTCAGGGAAATGGCTAGCATAAATTTCAAGAGGAGTATGAAGCTATTTCTCAAGGACATGGCGGGAATAAAAAGGGACTCCCACACCATAAAGGAGAAATTCCAGCATGCAAACCAAATGCAGTATAGGATCTAACTAGGGTACCCATGTATGTGAAATCTCTACCATTCACATAATGTCACTTCTAATAGTAGCATGAAGGTTCTGTGACATCATGGAATGGGTTCGTACCTAAGGTAAAGATGAAATGGTCATAAGGTCATGAAAAATCTAGGCGGATGTGGAATCTTAACCTATATACTATTTTAGACATGATACCTGTAATAGGAATGAACGGGTCGAAGTCTCGGTCAAACTGCACTCAAAACGGGATCCTACAACATCATATTGGTCCAAATGGTCAAAAATGGTCAAAAACAGTCGAAAACTATAGGAAGGAAAATATGTTACCTTTGGTAGCAGTCGAGTCATGTCATCTTCAAACATAGCATTGTATATCACATCCAATGGTTCAGTTATTAGTTTGGCTTTAGGAGCTATACTCGTAACTCTAAGTTTATCTCCACCAACTAGTTAAGCTTCTAGTCCCTATGTAGCCTCTGTTGATGCCTCCTATGTCACAAAGATGTCCCATTTTGCATATCGATTCTGTGATACCTACCTTTAGTCACAATTTTCCTTTATTCTCTTGTTTGAAGGAAGTTGAAGCCTTAGTCAGCCATTCCTCAGTTATCTTGAATTTGCATGTCAGACATCCCCAGTACTATTACTGGTTCATTAACATGTTGTTCATTGAGTTATTCCTGATTATACAACATTGTTGAGTACCTCGTGTTGGTTGATGGGAGATTCCTTAATTCCCTCCTTCCAGCAGATTCCATTCCATTTACATCAGATCATTTATTCTGGTATAGGAGTCTAGAGTCATTTGAGTGCCTTGAGACTTACTGTCATCAGTGGTAGGTTCTCTTGCCATTGACATTTTGGGGAATACATCAATGCCCCTTGATTGATAGATTCTTCCAAGTGTTTGACCTCAACACATCTATTCACACTTATTAGATTTCACTATGTAACTTGATTCCCATTTTCATTATCGGTAGGTAATCTTGTGTCTGTTAACAATATACATCAATGACTGGTAATTAGATGATGGAATACTATGTTCGACCTCGACACATATATTCACATAGTAGGACATGTACTCATAGCAGTTTGCATAGAAGACCTTCCAGTTTGGTGGCATTCCATGTATGATTCCTCCTTGAACATGCCAGTATTCATGACATCTTAGCTCTTGTGATTTGATTTCCAGTGTATATCAGATATCTTTAGCTACTATGGAGATCTTGATCCATTGTATATCTTCATTCATTATGGATATTTTGATCTATTGTACATATTCATCCACTTTTGAGATTATAATTTATTCTATATTGTACGTGGCAATGACCACACATGTCACATTTTGTATATCATGCATATGCATGGCCATTGTACTCTTATGTATCTAGGACTACTCCATATATTTGCAATCACATGCATAGATTTATCATTGTATTGTACTGATGGATGGATGGATGTTTCTTCCACCTGGGTCTTCATTACTCCACTTCTGGGATGGATTTTATAATGTATTTTTTCCATCATGTTACCCCTTTAACCTCACACATTAGGGAGAATCTGTTATAGATGATTTTACCACATATGGTTGATCACATATTTATGGCCTTTGTTATTCCTCTGCAGATTTTTTAGACCCCATGGACTTATATTATATTTTGATGTTCCAATATCATCCCTAAAAAAACCCTGTTTATTTATGTACTCTACTTTTAAACCCATACTCATGTGTACATGTGACTTTTGACCTCAAACCCATGTACATCGAGATGTGTGCATAAGTACAAACATTTTTGGAATTTTCCTCATATGAGTGCGAAGATCCTGACTCTAGGGCTTCCATATGCCTTGAGAAGTCTTGGATTCGACCATCCATTACCCTTTTGGAGTGATATATAAGGAACCCCTTGGGTACATTGAAGAGGAGGAATTGAAGAGAAAAGAAACTATAGTCCATTGTTTCCTCAGTTTGCTTATACTTGAGTCTACGTCCCTTTATCCCTTTGGAGCACTTTGTGTTCTTCTCAATCTTGCCTTTGTCTTGTGAGATTTCTATCAAGACATGGAGGATTGAGGTGGTGGAGGCCCAAGTGGAGGACTCAGTTTCTCCCTTTTGTAGACGTGCCAACAGAGGTTGTCACTCTTCTAATCTCTTAATTTAGTAATAGAAATATATTTTCCTATTCTATTAATGTTCAGTTGAATATGAATATTGTTTCCATGGATGTATTTAATTTCTTATACATTGTTGAATATATATGCTAGAGTAGGTCTAACACATTATTATAGAGCATGCTTGTCTTGTTTGTTGTTGTTGAGAGCGAATCGCTAACGCAAGCGTGAATTGGAAAATTTCAATGGGGATCTACTTCAACCATCCAAAACAAGGTATGATTCAATATCCCTTAGTGTTAGATGTTTGGTTTCTCTTGCATATTGGGAAAGATTGATTTCTGGTTTCTAGCTATCTGTTGTGGTACACCCCAAGCCATAGGAAGTTTCTCTCCATAACAGAATTGGTTACCCCGCTGGGGAATTTTATCTCTATATTGTTACTGGTTCTATGTACTAGATTGGAATTTGTTTTGCAGACCATAAGAATTTCACAAACACATTTTTACACAAGTAAATAGAATAATAACCGATCATTCTAAATATTTTTCATTAAGTCCAAAAAAGGTGATGTCATAATACATAAATCTCATATAAAAAATTGGGGCTTCCAAGCCACAAAAATATACTACACAGTCATACAAAAATATACACCTAGGTCTCTAAGCCTGAGGTGGAGGAGGGTGCTGATCATGGTATCACACCACAGCTCTAGCTAGCCGGCGAAATAACTGAACCCATGCCCATGGTACTCCAACCACCTGGCACTGCATAGCCTCAAGAAAGTCCTTGACTTGCGCCATGGGAACCTTATGTGTCAAGCGAACAAAGTTTGTGTGGATGCTTTGGAGCATTCGCTCTGCATCCACATCCATAATCTCATCACCTCTTCCCCTCCATCGATGATGAGGAAAGCCTTCTGGCCATTGTGGTCCCACATCTGCATGTACATGGCAGAGTTTCATTATGTGTCGTCACACAGAAAACATGTCTTTTGATTCCATATATATCAGAAAACACAAAAGAATTTAATATTCAAAAAACAAAAGTGAGTTGGGGTTCATTACCTATGTCTCCATATGCTAATCCTGGTGGTAGGGTCATATATGGATCTCCACGGAAGTCTATCCCTGCATAGGGGTACTTGTCTATGGCAATGATCTGTCTCCACCACCAGATGAAGAAGTATGTTGGATAGGGGTTAGCCACCCTTCCCCCTCCCAGTAGTCGCATGACATTAGCCTATCATAGTTGATCCGGATCCCTAACTCCATGAGTAGATATTTCAACTCTAGATCTTAGCCCCAACACCCTCTTGAAACAAATGCATTCAGTATGTTGCCAAACCCAAAGCTTCATACCCTGCCCATCTTGCAGTCACTCGGTTGCTTCTTCATGTTGCTCAGTAGAGAATTACTCCAGTCATATATTGTAGGTTGCATGCACTCTAATAGATATAAAATCATTGGTCTTGAGGCCTGGTGGAGTGATGCTAAACCTATGATCCTGCCCAATGCCAATGGTATGGATTTCATCCCCAAGTTCTGAATTGCATTTGTCGATATTTTAGTCCCAACCTTCTTTGTATCGAGAAGGAAATAAATAGCTATGTACTCCTCTATAGTCAACCCGCCTCCTGGCCCGCGAGATTGGAGGTTCACCACCTCCCCTTGCTAGGACAAACCTATGATAAAATATATGTCCTCAAACGCGATGTTGAGTGACATCCCATCCAACTGAAAGGACTTGGAGTCTAGATCCCAGTAGTCTACTAGTAGCTAGATTAGACTTGGTATAGCATTCAAGCTTCCATGGCACCAAAATTTGTAGAACCCACAAGCCCTTAGCACTTGTTGAGCCATTAGATCTGCCTGCACAGCCTCTTCTACACCACCATATTCTCTCTCTCTCCATTCTAGCACCATCTTGCATAAACATTTTTTAGTTTCATCAGTATTTTCCTTTAAAAATCATCTTCGCGGCCCTATACATGACTGTTTGCAAAACAGTTGTGTATGTATGTGGGTATCGTGGTATTTTCTACATATACCCAGCCCTATACGCAGAAAAAGACCCAATTTTCATGTGGGCCAAAATGAACAATTCAGGGTGGCCTAAATAAAAAAATTGACCACTAAAATTAAAAAAAATTGCATGAAAGTGAAAGATGATGGCATAGGTAATTACTAGGACCAAACGCCGAGTGATTTCATCGAACGATGCTCCCAAAATCAGCTCTTGAAATTATGGATACAAAATCACTATGGTGGGTGAATTTTCGAAATGGTATGAAAAATTTTAATTTTTCACTATTTTATAGAAAACAAATTTGAAAATTTTACCCACTTCCTATAGTTTTTTACCATGTCTGACCATTTTGGACCATTTGGACTAATATGATGTTGTAGGAGCCCGTTTTGAGTGTGGTTTCACTGAGACTTCGACCCATTCCTGCCTACTATAGGTATCATGTCTAAACTAGCATATAGGTTAGGATTCCACATCCACCTACATTTTGCATGACCTTATGACCGTTTCATCTTAACCTTAGGTACGAACCCATTCCATGATGTCACAAAACCTTCATGCTACTTTTAGAACTGGCATTATGCAAATGGTAGATATTTTCCATACATGGGTGCCCTAGTTAGATCCTATATTACATTTGGTGCCCATACTGACATTTCTCCTTTAGGGCGTGGGAGTCCATTTTTAGTCCTACCATGTCCTTGAGCAAGAGCTTCATACTCCTCTTGAACTTTATGCTAGAAATTTCCCCGGGACTCCCTTGTATATATCAAGTTGTAATTGCATTTTCATGAGTTTTGCTTGACTTCTTGAGCTTTATGTCAGCTCCCTGACTTTGAGTTATCAGTCGTATAGCTCGAGCTTGTATCATGTTTATCCAAGGAGATCATTTTTACATATATTTTTCATATTGATCATCCCTTTTATTGTGAGGAGACCTTCCCCCGAGTTTCGTTATCCTGCACATAAATCCTTGCATTGAGTATAGGCATGTTCCACTACTTGGAACTAGTTTTCTTGTTCCCATGACACTTGTCTCCTCCTATATTTGTACTATAAATCACTTTTATTCTTTTTAAATCTTTTCAAAATATCTCAAAAAGTCCAAAAAAAATCAAAACACCAAAAAGTCGGATAGGAAAAGATATTATCTTTGGTAGCAGTCAAGTCATGTCACCTTTGAATAGAGCACTGTATATCACATCCGTTAGTTGGGTTATCAGTTTGACTTTGGGAGTTGTACTCGTTACTCTAAGTTTATCTCCACCGACTCGTTAAGCTTCTAGTCCCTGTGGAGCCTCTGTTGATTCCTCTTGTGTCACAGAGATGTCCCAGTTTTTATATCGATTTCATGCTTCCTACCTTCAGTCACGATTTCCCTTTATTCTCTTATTTGAAGGAATTTGAAGCCTGAGTCGGCCATTCTTCAAATATCTTTTCTTTGCATGTCGACCATCCTCGGTACTGTTAATGGTTCATGCACGTCTTTTTTGTTAATTTCTTCCACATTATATAGTGTTGATGAGTACCTCGTGTTGGTTGATGGGGGATGCCTTAATTCCCTCCTTCTTACGCATTCCATTCCATCGACATCAGATCATTTATTATGGAATAGGAATCTAGAGTCCTTTGAGTGCCTTGAGACTTACAGTCATTAGTGGTAGGTTCTCTTGCCATCGACAGTTTTGGGAATACATCAATGTACCCTGCTTGATGGATTATTCCATGTGTTTGACCTCAACACATCTCTTCATACTTGTTAGATTGCACTCTGTACCTTGATTCCCATTTTCATTATCGGTGGGTGATCTCCCGTCTGTTAACGGTATACATCAATGATCAATAATCAGACAATGGACTACAATGTTTGAACTTGACACATCTATTGGCATAGTAGGACATGTACTTGTATCAATTTGCATAGAATACCTTCCACTTTGGTTCCATTCCATGTATGCTTCCTCCTTGATCGTGCCAGTGTTTATGAGTTTTAATCTCTCATGATTTGATTCCAATTTATATCAGATATCTTCAGCTATTGTGGAGATCTTGATCCATTATATATCTTTAGCCATTATGGAGATCTTGATCTATTGTACATCTTCATCCACTTTGGATATTCTCATCTATTGTATATTGTACGTAGATATGACCACACTTGTCACATTTTGTATATCATGCCTATTCATGGCCATTGTACTTTTATGTATCTAGGATTGCTGCCTGTATTTCCTGTCACATGCAGAGATGTATCATTGTATTGTACTGATGAGTGGCTGGTTCTTCCACCTGGTATTCATTACCCCACTTCTGGGATGGATTTTATAATGTATTTCAGCCATCATGTTACCCCTATGACCTCACACATTAGGGGGAATCTGTTATAGTTGATTTTACCACACATGGTTGATCACATATTTTTGGCCTTCCCTATCCCTCTGCAAAGTCTTTAGAACCCGTCAACTTATATTATTCTTTGATATTCTAATATCATCCCTAAAAAAACCCTGTTTATTGTTGTACGTGACTTTTAACCCCATACTCATGTGTACACGCGACTTTTGACCTCAAACCCCCATACATCAGGATGTGTGCATAAGTCCAAACATTTTTGTAATTTTCCTCATATGAGCCTGAAGATCCTAACTCTTTTCCTTCCATATGCATTTAGAATGCTCAGGTTCGACCCTCGATTACCATTTTGTATTGCTATATAAGGAACCCCTTGGATATATTGAAGAGGAGGAATTGAAGAGCAAAGAAACTATGGTCCATTGTTGCCTCACTTTACTTATACTTGAGTCTGCATCCCTTTGTCCCTTTGGAGCACTTTTTGTTCTTCCCAAGCTTTCCTTTTTCTTATTAGATTGATGCTGAGAGATGGAGGATTGAGGTGGTGGAGGACTCGATTTCTCCGACTCATATACATGCCGAAAGAGGTTGTCACTCTTTGAATCTCTGGTTTTAGTAATAGAAATATCTTTTCCTATCCAATTAATGTGCATTTGAATATGAATATTGTTTCCATGGATTTATTTAATTTCTTATACATTGTTGAATATATATGCTAGAGTAGGTCTAACACATTGATATAGAGCATGTTTGTCTTGTTTGTTGTTGTTGAGAGCGAATTGCTAACACAAGTGTTAACTGGAAAATCTCAAGAGGGATCTACTTCAATAGTCTGGAACAAGGTACGATTCGATATCCCTTGGTGTTAGATGTTTGGTTTCTCTTGCATATTGGGAAAGATTGATTTCTGGTGTCTATCTGTCTGTTGTGGTACACCCCAATCCATAGGAAGTTTCTCTCCATAGCAACTACCCATCAAACATTAATTTGGTTTCCAGTGCTAGGTAGAAACTTATTGAGGCACTTGACAATATCTATCATCCTCGTCCCAAAGTATTGTGATCCTGGGAAGTGGCCAAATGTAAACCCTACAAATGTCATTATGACCAAATAACAACGTGTTAGTGATGGGTATTTCAAAATTTAAGGCCCATGTGCCCCATGAATAGGACTTGCATGTTACAATTTGTTTAGTAATTTAAAGAGAGCCAAAATCAGAATGATTTTTTTCTTCTAAATCAACATAACTATTTTCTAATGGATAGTAGTGTTGATGGCAGAGTTCAACCAACTTCTTACACAGTATACCTATTACAATTTGGGGTATAGGATAATTTGTTCTTACTTTTTTACTTTTTTACAATCCATATCCATAAAAAAATCCAAATCAAGTACCGGATGGTGGTGATTGATTCATTACCCATTAAAGTAGAGCCAATTACAGTGCAAGCAACAGTCTACCTTCAACACTGACTAAATAATGGGGTTCGCCTTCCATAGGACCTAAAGCTAGGTTATTATGTATTATTTAGATTATATCCCATGAAATACCCAATAGGATATATAGATAGAGACAGATTGGTTGAAATATATAATAGATGATATCCATCACCAATATCTCTCTATCTATTGCATGAGCTTGCAGAATCACAATCTTATAGATAGAAAAAAAGTTATAAGTGGTGCCACACAGAACAAAGGACTAGACGGAGGAAGAATGTAACACATATTTCCCTACAAATTTTAATGGATTTTGGGCATGGATGACCACATATTTTAATTCACTGATTGGATATAATGCGTATCACAATTTTTTGGGTTTTCAACTGGGGTTGAAACCTATGAAGGATAAAGGTGGTATTTACTATACATGGCAATATAGGGAACCAATGGTCCTTGACATTTAATATAAAATTTAAACATAGAGATGGAGTGGAGGGGTTATAGAAACAGTCAATTCCCATTATTCACCATTGAGATGGTTCCCTGAATCCCCATTAATTTTTATTGCTGGGTACAAATCTGATTGGCACTTTCTCTACTGATCTATGGCAAATTAGGTGATAATTTTGTTAGCATAAAACATGATATAGGTGTATGAGTTTGGAAAGAAACAAATATTATTCAGTTGGGAATAAACTAATCATGGGTGCCAAATATTTCTAAGCATGGATTAAAGGTAGACTTCAATGCTTGAATGTTTGTGTGGTTTTCTATTTCATAATTTTTTTAGGGAAGTTGTTTCAACTAATTATAGTGGATTTATTAATTTATTTAGTGGCATAAATTGATTGAAAATGTAATATTGTATTCAGCACATATTTTTATGAAACATGGAGTTAATTTTTTGTTGTCAATTGAAGTGTAAATTTTTTTAATATTTTCATTATAGAATTTCCCCATACATATATACCCTTCTAACTAAAATTAATACCATCCCTTCAAAATTTATCCATGGGTAGGAACATCTCTCAATGTCACAAGCAATATCAAACCCTATCGACCAATGGTTTGCCATCGAAAAATGGAAAAAAAACTGCTAGTGATTTGCTCCTCATTTCATTCTAGAACTTTTCATTTTTTTTCAATTATTAGAAACAATTTGTAATCCTTTGTCTCCATATACATTTCCAACATCACGAATTTCCTAATTAGGACATCTCCTAACTAACCAAAAGTGATATTCTATTAAAAAAAAGTATACTGGAGATTGAATAACTTAAGGGAAGAAGCTTAAAAAATAACTCTAGTATCCAAATGTAAGGAAAGTGTTATTTTCTTGTGCCTCTGGTGAGATATGATATGAATTTAGTGAATAATACTTTATCATGCTAATATGAAATAACACTACCACTTCCTGAACTTGTCCAAATTGGGTCATTCATATCAACAAGCATTCATATGGACTTTGCCAAAGCAAAGAAATTTCTAGGATTTAGTATAGATCGATAAATCATAGAATTTGGAATGTCAATTTTGTGAAGAACATACATGGAATTCATTTTTTACCCTTATAAAATTTTCATTTTCTTACAAAGAATAGGTAACATGATTTAGAATCTCCTTTCGATCATTAGAGGAAATACCATGCAAATGGCATTTGGCGAGTACTGATGTCTTTGAATAGCAACCATAAATTGCCATCTCTATGGAAGATAGTGCCTATGCATTCATCATGCAAATATCTTAATATACCATCCTTGAGTTAATAATAATAACTCCAATAACCATATTTTACAATCAAGTTAATCATTACTTCCAATGACTTTACATAAGAGTAACATAACATTCAGACGATAAGTTACTAGGCTATGGATATCGATCTAAATATGGATAAGATCCACCAATTTTTTGAAATATAGGATCTATATAATTGGTGTTGGAAAACCTTTGCAACATCAATAGCTTTAGTTGAACTACAATCTGTCTAGGCACTTCCATTCATACCTACTAATTTACTCATATATTTTTGGTTTTTATAATCCTTAATCATTGTTGGTTTTTTATGTCAAACCATGAGTCTTCCCCCTAAAACAAACCACATGGTTGCACCACATGCCATTGTTATTGGATGTGATGTTTAATGAAAATGCACTATTGATCTGAAGAGGAGTGTTGAAACTAATAGCATTATGCTTCAATAAAATATTATTACATTTTGAGAATGGGGAAAGTTTTTCATAGAGTATTTGGGAAGTTACTTGTATTGTAATTGAAAGTGGAACAAATTAGTTTGATAATCCTGTAGTTTCATTCAATTTAATAATCCTATTGAAAATTCAATTTCATTTAGTGGTTTTGCATATTTAATGTGCCATCCCATGAAATAGATTTTTATTTTGTTTAGTTTTTATGAGTTCGGAATGACTTGTTGAGATACTTTCTTCCTACATTATGATCTCTTGTGACATTTTCAAGAAGTTTTATTTAATTGTTCAATAAAAATCTCATCATAAATTGTTTTTGTTTATGTTTATGTCTTTACAAGTCATTCAAAACATATACAATGGTAAATAAATGGACATTATGCATTGACATGTCATGTTATCCCAATCTAAGATGAGAAATCGTTGCTTATGTCCTATACAAGAATGCTTTATGTGAGGTTTTCCAAATAAAGTGGGATATATGTGCTAGGACAACAAACAACAAAGCATACTATGCTTCCCTCATCCAAGGGATAAAAGCAGCCAAAAACTATTGTGCAAACGACATTTCAATCTTCACCAATTCAAAACTTGTGTGTGACCAGATGAAAGGGGTGTATCAAGTTCAAAATTTCCATTTAAAACCCCTCAATAAAGAGGAAAAAAATTGTTGTTCAATTTCAATCATTTATGATAAATAACCACTCAAATATTACGAGGATGTTGAGTGGTCTATTGTCCAGGACAATGTCTACTTTAGGGGAGAGTGTGAAAGATAAAGTGGTGTCATTGTCTATTCCATCAAAATCTAATGTTATACATTGTTACACCTCTATAAAATGTATATGTTTGTTTGTTATAATTTTCTTAGTGTTTGTCATGGTGTGGGTACTTCATTAAGGGAGAAGCCAATACTAGGCTGTATGTGCCTCATCATGTAATGACATTGGATTGTACAAAATTTTGTGTTTTTGAAGATGGATTTATTTTTGTCTCTTTCAATTGGAAAATTTCATGATTGATAAATGTTGTTATATATCTGACTTTGCATGAGTGGCAATTGTCTTTTGCAATTTGAGGTATGTTGTTATTGAAATACAACTATAAATTGTCTTATTTGTTGTTGTTGGAAACTATAAATATTTGTTTTGGGATTTTCATATGGCTCAATACCTCAACCTATATTGTCATTGTATACATATATTCGATGTGAAGTAAGATTTCACATGATGAAGATACCCATCGCCTAAAACAATCCATGAAACTACATACTACATAACAGTTGCTTGCACATTCCAACTCAATACAATATTTGAGACTTATTAAGAGACAACCGACCCCTATCATCCTTTCGACAAGAACTGGAACCCTCTCATCCTGGAAAGGGATTCACTCTTAATCATTAACATGGCCAACATAATACAAGCTGGTTCAATAGGAAGTAAGGTAGCCAAAAATTAAAGGCTTGAAAACAAAATCAGAATCTTAAGCAATACTCTTATGAGGAACCCAAAAATTATCTTCCAACATGTCAAAAGAAAATATAACAATCTAGAGGATTCCATTACTAACAGGGGAGTCACCATGAACACTACAATCCACTAACTCGGCTGGGATGACAACATTGAACCTAATGATAGAGAGAAATCGCAACAACTTTCCATAAAAGACTTCAACATCCTAGATGTGGGTATGCCGGATGAAACTGATAGATGGAACACTGAAGATAGGGAACATCCTAGTTCAAGTGGAAACTCCTCCCCCACATCCCCTCAAGCATAAATTGGATATATTGGTTCTCTCAAATGCAATGAGAGACATTTCAAGAATGCAAAGGGGACTTTACTTTGTAAACTATATAACGAAACGCTCCTCCATTACGAATTTCACATGGACCTTGTACCAGCAATCCCACCATGACCTCACCTCCTTGTCGTCAGGTACCTAGTCTGGGAACCAGTGGATTCTTCACTTTTAGGGAAGGATTTATAACATGCAAAAATAGGAGGAAGGTCCTCAGTGTGTAGAGGTCCATAAGGTCATTGTGTAAAGGTCCATAGGTAGATACTAAATTCTCTTATAGAGGTCCATGAGCCCGTCCCTCGGCCTTTTCTGTCGTCAATATCAAGTCGGTCAGGTGTATTTGGCCATCCTCTCATAGAAATTTGGGAACATGCATTCCATTGTTTAGCATCCCAAATCCTAGGGAAGGCCTCAACTTCTCTTGTTCTTCCCCCATTCTGATGGCCATGACTGCTCATGGGAAAGATGTGAACAAGACCGAATAGAAGCCATTTTTTTATGAAGAAACCACAGACCATATCCATGATTCCATTACGGCCAAGGAAACTGAAATATTTGGGGAATTCAGGATTTGACTCAGTACAGAGGTTGTGATTTATAATTATTGACGTTTGAAGTTTATTCTCTCAAGAGCCATGAGAGAAAGGGAGAGCTTTGGAGACTCAGTAAAGCTTACTATCAACACCTTCAATAAATATGCTGAAAGAATCCTGGTCCACATGAAATATATCATGTAGCTCTCAGAACCTCCCTTCCAGCATGCCAACAAGGACACCAAAGAGGTTGGAACCAACAAAGCCAATGAGGACAAAGATGACTCCACCGGGAAGATCTAGCGACCTTTCTTAATGATACTTGTTCTTTCCTCTTTTTGCTCTATTTATGGTTTACTTCAATACCTATTCTCCCTTTACCCTTTTTCGGTGTGTGATGATGCCAATGTATAATGGTTGGGCAGCTAAGATGATGTTTAGATATTTGGTTTGGACTCTTCTGCATATTACTCTTTTTTGGTCCCATGATCACCGCCTAAATCCATGTTTCTGGAGTGAGAATTGATTATGTATATGTTTTTATTTAATTAAGTAATAGAAAGTGTACTTCTTACTGACAAAAAAAATGAGACAACAGTTAATGTTGAAGTACCACTTTCTTCTTGATTTATAGATGATTCATATAGACCACAAATTCATTAGTGGTCACAATCTAGAGTCAATCTATCCACATGATCCTTATCATATCATATATCAACATGAGATTTTAGAACAACCGCTAAACAAATCAAGTAACCAAGCATCCATCATTATATTTTTTTCAGTCTTATATGTTAGTATAGCTTCAATAAATCATACTAAGTCTCCCCTTAAGATTACCCATACAAGTCCTCTCAGTGCTGACACTCCCTAAACAACATCCTTGATCTTTTCATATGTGCCTTAATGATTATTCATGAAAATGGAGATATATCCTCCTCTACCTCAACATTTACCCCTAGCATAGTGTATTCTCCCCCCCCCCCGCTTTTATCATTTTCCTTTTTTATAACAATGTACTCATCTTAGTTCTTGTATGTGTTTAGCCCTTTCTATTAGCTACCATTATATGCAATCTTTTGTTACTTAAGAGTAGTCTCCCACATCACTAATGTGGCTTGTTGTACTGTGTAGTCCCATTAACTCGATTTGATCACTAGTGCACAATAATAAAATGGTCCAATAATAAAATTATCCTATCTTATATATAATTACTTAATAATATGCTTATAGTTAGAATCTAAATCAAGATTGTGAAACTTTAATATACATTATGCATGCACCTTAGTACATAAGTGGAATACTATATTCTATTTATCTTGGGATTGTCATTAGGTTAAACCATTTTGGTCCTTTTGATGCATGAATAGCTGGAAGTTTCTTATTCAATCCTCTATCTTACAGATTAGTCTTTTGTGGGGGAACACATTCTTTAGATAATGATTTTGTTGCTTATTAGTTGATTATTAAATATGAATTCCTTTGGACCATTTGGAAGGTGAAAAATGGATGCAAACCTAAAATATCTTAATGAATGATGCAATAACATAATCAACATCCCCTGGTTGTTAAGCTTCTAATACAAGAGGGAGCTCATTTCAAAGCATGAGATCTGGAAAACAATGCATTGAGAGCTATTCTTGCTTAAATCAGCTCACTTTTTGAACATTAGTGAGTCCCACATGGGGTTGGTCATGATTAGCTAGTTCCTCAACCAGATGAATCCTATTGGTATTCTGCAAGAAATCTGATCATTAGATCTACGATGTCCATGGTGTCTTAGTACTGTTTTTCTTCATGACACTTTAGTTACAAGCAGAAATTGTAGCCATCTAACTATATTCCTGAGGTTTATTTCCCCTCGGTCCTCAATCCCATGATCCATGTGTCCTTACTTTCACCATTTAATATTAATGGTGATTGTTCATATGTGTCTTGCTCCATCAAGCATTAATGGTTAGTTGTGCTATATTGAACTTTGTTTTTTCAAACTTTCTTAAAAATATATATTTGAATTCAAGTATCAACGATAGCAATGTTGTTCAAAGAAACCAGTATGTGTTTGTTGTTGGTATCATGTTTAACACTTTGTTTTTTTTATGTGATGAAGCTATTTTTTAAATTTATATCTAAATATTGAATGATTTTTTTAATAACATAATTTTGTACTAAAAATGCAGTTAAATAATACTCTTTTTGAGTTCAAAATTCAACATTTCAATCCTACAAAAAAGATCAAAAAGGTTTTGATAATCTTTTGTAGAGAATTCCAAAAGACCATTTTTAGTATAAACAATCCACCCCACTATATCCAACAAGTATGCCATACCACTAATGAAGAATCTTGTCAGTTTTTCTCTTTTCTATCATCGGATATCCGACTTAGTTCCCCATTTTTCTGATGGCCCTGACATACCTACAACTCCCAATGGCATTGCCTATATGACCGTCTATAAAGTATTTTAGGTAAATGGGTTGCATATCCAATGGGGTTGTCGTCAGATATTATCCCTTCTTAAAAGGAAATAGATTCAAATATTCGATAACTACGGTGTATAATATTCGACCTGTATTTGTCGCATATCCTAAATTTATATTAACATATATATGGTCTGAAATTCGATGAATTATAGTCAAAAATTCGTATCTAAATATTTCTATCAAAGATCTGACAAAAATCAACTGACGTTTATAGAAACAGAGGTTTGTCAGATTCTTGACAGATTGATGTCAAAAATTAGACGTATATGCCGTCAGAGTTTGGGTTCAAAATTTGTTGTGGATGCATGACTTTCTCCTAGACTAAAATCCAATGGTTTTAGTATCCAAATAAACCATCCTCTACTATGAAAGGAAAATATGAGGAAGCATTGGGTAGAAAGTAAAAAAACCTTATTAGACCTTTTTTGGTTGATTCAATACCGCTTAACATTTTTTAAGAAACCACTATGGTGAAACTTTGGAGAATTTGGGGAACCTATACAAAGTTAAATCTCTAAGATTTTTTTCTACAAAAAATGTTGTATACCTTTTGAATGAATGATGGAAATTATATAGCTCGATGCCTTAATCCATGTAATAATATTGTCACCCAATTGAAATCAATTGAAGTGATGATGGATGAGGAGGATCATTGCATGGACCTCCTCTTCTTCTTCTCCATATTCATAGGATAAATTGATAATGGACAATGAAAGCCATACAAAGAAATTGTGCTTGATGAGGTCATTGTTTCTTTACTCTCATAGGATATGGGGTGTGTTGGGATAGTTAATTACCCTAGTAATTAAAGAGTTCAAACATTAATTATTAACTCAGGCTCCAAATTCTTGTGAGTTATCGTGTAATATATATGTAGGATACATATTCATATCTTATTGTTAGTTTTTATAAGTTATTTTACTTATTATCTTTATCTAAAAGAATAAAAAGAAAAAAAAATACATTAAATATACACAACATACACAAGACACATAGATTTACATCAGGCAAACCATAAAGGAGAAAAACTCGCAAACTTCCTCATAATAGTTTTCTCACAAATATAGGATGACAAGATATAATAACCCAAGAACCATATGTCTATAGTAGCTCTTTGTCCCTCCTCTTCCTCTCTCTCCTAAGGCATACATGAGAGATACAGTGAAGTGTGTGACAAATCAGGAGGTTGCCTCCCTATTTACATTCTTCTGTTGAGTTGCTAAATCAAACACTAGGTCGGCTACGTTACTTGTGGGGCCAACCTACCTAAGAATACTCACAAATACATTTTCCTTTATTTAACCTGAGGACTATTTCCCCAACTTACAACGAAGAGTTTACCTCAGTGACCATACACAATGATGACATCCCAAAGGGAGGAACACACATCCTCGATGGGGTACAAAAATATACAATAGTAATATACATCATAATATCTTCTGAACCTACAATTACAACAACACTCATTAACTAGGAATGTATTATCTCATCACAGTCATCAACACATATGGTCATCGTCACCAAGTCATCATTGTCATTGTTTCCATTGTCCTCATCTTTTCCAATATGTGGAATCTATCCATTATAGGAAGTTCCTACAAATCCATCCCTTTTTCATGCTAGGTGTAGGCCTAGACCTCATCCAGGTATTCATCATATCCACAAGAAATCCATCGCCTAGGTATACACTAGGACCATTCTTTATATTTCCACTACAATAACCTGTGTCTCTTACCATCTTTGTGTCATATCAGATCATCATGCAGGTACAGTCCAGGACCTTCTTTAAATTGCCACTGCAATAAACTTCATTTCCTACCATCATCTCGTTGTATCCAGATCATCAAGTAGGTATATTTTGAGGACCTTATTTACATTTCCACGACAATAACTTGTGTTTCCTACCTTTATCTTTTCTTATCTAGATCATCTATTTTGTCATACACAAAGAAAAGAAACACACAGAGCACAAATCAGATGCAAACCACCTTCGTTCTATCAGCATAGTAGTATGTATGTTAGTAAGACAACTTGTAACATATACTAAGCAAGAATCACCTAGGAGCACACTCAGTGCATAACTTCTCTACACGGTCAACCTGCGTTCTAGCAGTAAAGGAGAACTTCTTGGTGTACCTCTCATGTTTCGTGACCTTATCATCTCAATATGGTAACACGCACATATATAGATATATATGTAAGGAATGATTACGATCGAACAACCTGCTACACTAGGGATTTTATGTTCTAGGTCAATCTCAAGGAATTCTTACATTTGACCAACCTATGTCCAGGATCCTTTTTGTTCTTACAACCATTGGGGCATATTACATCCGAGTAACCTGTGTACCATTCCAAGGATCATTTTACACTCAGGAAACCCATGGGACTTATTGCATTCGAGTAACCTGCATACCATGTTAGGTCTCATATTTACACTCGAATAACCTGTCTTAGGACTGATTACATCCAAGAATAACCTGTGAGCTTCGCAAGAACTGATTACATATGAGGACAACCTACAGTACTAATTACATTTGAGCATATTTCTTCACTAGTATTTTTCTCGCTCAGACAATTTGTCTCATTTCCAATGCGATATATCATGCATCTGCATCTTTTGGTCTCTCGTTATCTCTAGCATAGAAACATATCAGGACTGATTACATCCAAGGATAACCTGTGATATTCTGTAGGACTTATTACATCCAAGGACAACCTGCAATATTGATTACGTCTGAGCAACCTATGATCTTTGCCACAATTTTATGCTCAAACAACTTGTCTCTCCAGCTATGCTAGAGGTCTCATTCTGGTCCATGCCAAGTATTTCTCTGATGTACTCAAACTTTACTTTGGATATTTCTAGCATAGAATCACATCATGACTTATTACCTCCAAGGATAACCTATGAGCTTCTCCGGGACTTATTACATCCGAGGAGAACCTATAGGACTGATTACATCTGAGCAACCTACAAACTTTGCCAGGAATTTTACTCTCGGATAACCTGTATCTCCATCTATGCTAGAATTTATCACTCCCCCTTTCAAGGGGCCTCAATCTGGATGACATATTGGAGCTTCACTGCTCCTCTTTACATCATACAAATCAATCAAATCATATAGTAGCTTTCAAAAACATACTACCTCACAACTATCCAAGCAAGTGGAAACATATTATGCCTCGGATGTACTCAACACCATGTAGGACTGCATTCTGCCAAACCAGTAGATCATACTGGATCTCAAACTAAATAAACAACCCAAGGTTCTCTTCCTCTCAATGGTGTTTCCTTCCCAATCCAAATCAACATAACCGTGTAGGTTAGTCTTCTGATCGGTATCATACTTGAGCCCATACTCAACTGTACCCTTTAGGTACCTCAGTACATGTTTTACAACAACCAGTTGGACATGTCTCGGATCAGTGAGGAACTGGCTTAGGGTTCTCATAGCAAAGAATATGTCTTGTCTTGTATTCGTCAGGCACATCAATGAGCCAATCATCTGACAATACATTGTGGCATCAACTGATTGAGATGAAGCATCACTCAGAAGCTTTAAGTTATATTTCATAGGTGTGGCTATCTCCTTGTAGTCCAACATTCATAATTTCTTCAAAATATCCCCTGCATACTTTCCTTGAACAAGGAAAATCCCATTTGCATTCTATCACACCTCCATGCCTAAGAAGTAGTGTATCATCCCTAGGTCTTTCATTTCAAACTCAGTGGCAAGTATCCTCCTTACATCTTCAATGAGTTCATCCTCTCCTATCAGGAACAGGTTATCAACATATAGTGGGAGCATCATTGGTCTTCCACCTTCAACCTTGAAGTAAATGTTTGAATCCACTTTAGTCTCAGTAAATCCTAGGCCCATCAATAAGTTTTCCATCTTGGTGTACCATGTTGAATTGAAGTCACTCCCTCTAAAATGGAGCATCATTCTCCCTCTACATTTTGTACTCTATGTATTGAAACATTTTGTACTAGAGTGACAAGTACCTTCCTCTATCGTTGATCTTCTATGTATCCATCTAAGATCAGTGGATACCAGGACTCTCTATCTTGAACATTGTTGAAAAATTCCCCTTGCACCCATATGTGAGCTTGTTTTCCTCTATAGGATTTCATATTCAACCTTGTAGCAAAGGTTAAGATCTTCATCACTCTAGGTCTTGAAGCTCCTCATGTAACTATATGTTCTATCGCATGGGTGCCTTCTGAGCTCGTAAAAGGCCTTCTTTAATTTACACACATGAGTGTGCTTGTCATGTGCCTCAACTCCCAGTGGCTTCTTTATGTACATGTCCTCCTCGAATACACCAATTAATAATGTTGTATTGATATTCAATTGGTGTATCTCCATTCTCATACCTTCATGTATGGATCTAATGGAAGTGTACCTCACCACTGGTGCAAATGTCTCCTCGTAGTCTATGCCTTCTTTCTATGAGAAGCCTTGTGCTATGAATATTGCCTTGTATCCCACGATGTTGTCATCTTCTGCATGATAGATCTTGTACATCCATATGGAAGACATTACGAACTTCCCTTTAGGTCTCAAAACCCCATCTTAGACATCATTCCCCATGATCAACTGGTATTCTTTGATCATAGTCTCCTTCCCTTTCTTCTTGGCTACTTTTCATAGCTGGAAGGACCTGTATCAATGATGTTAGTCAGCTGCGTCACATTATTGGTGTGTCTAAGGCCTCTTACTTTCTTTGGATGTCTTGTCATACTATTATTTATCTTGGATGATCTCTTTTTCCCAAGATGTTCTTTATTTTTGAGGTGGATCTACCTTTCTCTCTATCTTCTTCTAAATAACTTTCTTTTTCCACGGTGTCTCTAACCCGAGGAGCTTCAATTTATTCTTCCGAACTATCGTTACTTGTTCTTTGGAACGATCTACAAGTCAAGTTTAGTTGCATTATTAGAAACATCTCATAATTTCCAAAACACATTAATAGTGACAAATATATGTAATCACTTATACTATGAAACAAGAAGTCGACACAGTTCTCGGTTTTCTCTCTCCTAATTTTAGTAACTAATTTTACCTCCATTTAAAAAAGGGTTATACGAGTATCACTCATTTTCATTTCAAGGCATTTTTTGGGGCGTTTGAATCATCTTTGCCGTAAAATATTATTACTTCCTATTTTCAATTGTGGTTTTTAGACATTTAACAAAATAACATACATTTAGAAGCAAGTTATATTGAAAAACATATATATTTTGCAATTTTTTCTTTAAAATAAGACATTTTTATATGAAAAATGAGACCTTTTATTGACAAAAATCTAAGAAATTCTAGAAAATAAAGACATTTACAACCATTTTCAATAGATTTTCACAGAATTTTTGTATAAAAATGATACTATTTCATATTACATTCCAAAATGTTATGATTGACATAAATTGACGAAAAACTACATCATATATTTGTAAATAACATATTAAAAACAATATATATCGAAATTTTATTTCTAAATTAAAGTCTGGAAGTCAAAACAATACTAATATATCTTATCAAAAGTTGTCAAATTTAACATTTTCTTTAAGACATTAAACTAATCAACAATATCATGTAGGCCAAATTCTTCATCGAAATTGGAATTTTCTGGAGCTTGGCTTTCTCAGGGACATCAATGTCCTCTTCCATTGGGTCTTCTATGTCTACAAGATGCCCAAAGGGATCGTTTCCAAACATCCCTCATAATGGGGGTTGAGGCTCTTTTGACATCTTCGCCACAAGTGTTTCACTAAACCCTCATTTCTTCAAACCAACTTCTTGCAATACATCTGGAAAAACTTGAATAGCATTAATTCTTTGTTTGATTTAATTGCATCATAGTGGATCATTATCAATAGATATATAATTTTTTCCTTTTTGTAAGTAGCATGCTATTGTTGTACCTAATCACCAAAAAAAAATAGTTAAGACAAATAGCATAAAAAAGCATACTTTAAAATA
>LPNX010438240.1:60644-141548 GCA_001517045.1 Pseudotsuga menziesii
TAAATAAAAAAAATAAAAAAACCTACCAAACTAACCTAGATTAAACATTATATTAAAAAAAAATTTAAAAAATCAACCTACAAAACTACCCTACATTAAACATTATATTAAAAAAAATTTAAAAATAACCTACCAAACTAACCTAGATTAAACATTATATTAAAAAAAAATTTAAAAAATCAACCTACAAAACTACCCTACATTAAACATTATATTAAAAAAAATTTAAAAATAACCTACCAAACTAACCTATGTTAAATATTATATTTAAAAAAAAATTAAAAAAATAACCTACAAAACTACCATTATTAAACATTATATTAAAAAAAAATAACCTACCAAACTAAACTACTTAAACATTATAATAAAAAAAATGACCTATCAATTTAAACTATGTTAAATTACCAATTCCTAAAACATCATGGCTCAAAATAATTTTTTGGTAATAAGAAAGTTGAATAAAAAAATGAAAATGAAACACTTTATTGTAAAATGTCTTACACCCACATTATATCACATTTTCAAATATTTGTTATAATACAAACATGCTTAACCTTTTAAAGTAAAGGTAATATATGATCTAAAAAATGTTTCTCTTAAAAATTTTAGTATACACAAATAAAAGTTTAAAACAAATTAAATAATTTATACTACTAAAATCAATTTTAATAAATTTTAATAAATATCATCTAAATGTTTTATTATTTAGTTCATCAATAACATTTTATCTTCCCTAAAATAACATAAATTTTAAACCCTTGTCCTTTTATATTTCATTTTATTATCAAACAAACAAAAATGATTAAAATATACATAAATCATTGAAATAAAGTATCATTAAAATTTTTTATATCAAACACTATGTAAGTTTAAAAATGAACTTGGTACAAATACAAGAGCTCAGTTATTGGCTTCTTGCGCTGTTCTAAGCCAGATAATGGGTATCCCAATTCAGTTGATTTTTGGTGACTCTTTGGTTATAATTTCTTGGCTCAATCGGCACTTGATGTTCCTTCTCTGATGCATTGGTGCAAAGATATAAGAAATTTGCTTCTTTTGGCCCCTTAGGTGATTTTCAAGCACATTTTCCGGGAGCATAACTCTCTAGCACATGGACTCTCAAAGAAGGCCCTGAATTTGGATTTGGGTCATGGTTTTTTCACTGAATATTTGGATGGCAAGGTCATAAATGAGGGCCACTTTGTTCTATTTTAGCTGCTGAGTTTTTCAGCTTATTTGGCCATCAACATAATGTGCATATTTTTATGTTTTTGTCATGGTTAGAGTCCTCTCTGGTAGCAAGTTTTGCTCCGGATTATTTTATTGTTGATCACCTTCGATCTCTATCAGCATTTCTGACCTGTTAACACGGGGATGATGAGTAAAGTCTACCATGATCAGACTTTAGTTTCTTCTATCTTGGATGATGCAGTATGCTTTGATCATTTCTGTTATTATTGTGATGCTCTGATTGTTGTCTCTGGTGATTGCTGAATGCTCAGTCATTGATGCTATGTAAAAGATGTTTTTTGATTCTAATCAAATAACAAAGACTTGTATTTTTTCTTCTGAAAAAAAATTTAAAAATGAATAACATTTTTTTTAATCACATAGTTATATTGGTCAACCTTAAGCTATCCTATTAATTTTTCATCATTTCGACTTAAACTTATCATATTATTATACGCAGGTATATTGTAATCCATTGCAAGTCAAACTCTTTTGACTTTGTATTAGTTGCTCTCTATCAAAAAATTTAAAATCTGTTTTGTAAAGTATAACTTAGGGATTTGTAAAATATTTTTTTTAATTTTGTTAAAAAACTATTTTGTAAACAAATTATTGGTGGATAGAAAATGATGTAAACTTTGGAATTTGGTATCTGGATTTGAGTTATAAAATTAAAAAAATAAAACTTATTCTGTTTTGGTTTTTTTTAGACCTCACGCGATGAAACGAGGGTGCATTAGCTTGGCAATGTCATCCACAACAACTAAATCGGAGTCGAGGTAAATGATTCTCCCGAGGCATGACGGCAAGATATCGGCCAAGTAAGTGCGAGCGTAATTGAGTGGCTGATCCAGAGCCTGCCTAATTGAATACGATATATTGTTCTTCACAATGTTCTCGTCAAAGTGATATAATATGAAGCGCAAGTATGGAAAAGTCGCCTGAAGCGTAGCCTTGAGATCACGTTGGCGCTCGGACACCATGAAATGGAAGACTACATTCTGGGTACAAGCAGCATGTTGGAGAATCGATAGAATTCCGGCGACCAATCCTCTCAGATAAGCAGCGTCCAGCGTCATGGCTATATGCACGGCCGTGCTATCACATAGCTATGTATCATCTTCTTCTTCTTGAAGTTGAGAATAGCCTGATCTCCACGACGAAGGTGCCGAGACGATGCATTCTTTACCATTTCGAAACGCCGGAGCTTCTTGGAAAACCGGCAGGGTCGACGATCGGCGTGGTATATGCAGCCGGTCTAGCAGAACGCTGGGAAGCTTTGGCGAAACCAGGATCGTCTCTCGCATAATTATTCAATTTAAAGTTAAATTTCATGTCCCGGATGATTCTAGCGGCCACCACGCCAGTCATGCTCAGCTAGATCGAAACCAGAATGCTTGCAAATAGAAAGAAAGAAAACGTTCTAGTCCTTCGAATTAACATCTTTTCCATTAAAACGCGGTTCAGAGGCTTCGATCGGCAAGCCCTAGATATGTGTCTAGACTCTATATAACCTGGAGGCACCAATGCTCGGTGCGGCTAGACATAGCCAGTCTTGAGGGCAAAGACACTGTCAGCATTCGGGATTCAAGATATTCAGGACTACATTAATAAATATTAATTTGACAGAACACCAAAGAAGACAAAGATCAACTCGTAAACTGCGGCTGAATCCGCTTGCCTGGCCTCGATATGAATGGCAGAGGACAATTGCGCACAAGAACAAGACGTAGGAACGCCAGGACAAACGCAGATTGCACATCAACTTACTGTAACCACAAAGTCCACAATGCTTGGGAAGTAGTGGTTGTTAGGTCCGCATTGCGACGAAACTAAATCTTATCACAGTTTTGCGTACAATGCAAAGGAAAGGAACGGAAAGCCAAGCATCACCGTCGACCGGTGAGCAGAGCAGAATTAGCGCGACAGAAATTCCCCTACAAGCCAAGCAAATTACTAGGTGATTCTCCGGAGCTCTCTTCCCAGCCAAAAATTTGCATGGATCGCTTGTCCTAGTGTGGTGGGGCCGCAGGAGACTTTGTCAATCATAATTCATAATTCCTATTCCGATCATCAAAAGTCTCCATTTAAATCTGGGGCCATGTGTTCTAAACTTCCACATCAATACACTCAAAATATTATAATACTACGCTCAAAATATATATTTTGTCAGTTTCCATATGTGAGTAAATGTCTTTCATGATGCATGGTTGTTCGTTCCTTATATAAAAGGAAAATCACAATCAAGCACTTTTTCCAGTACTGCTTTGTATCTTATTGAATTGAAATATCAATTTATGTTATTTTTATTTTAATACAACAATCAAATAATTTTCCAACCAAACCGTTATTTATTTGATGTAAAGTTTTAATGTTAACTTTATTTAGATGGGATTTGAAAAATGATATAACATAAAAATTGTATAGTGTTATTTTATTAATAAAATTAATGTTAAGATGATGATAAATTAATGTCGGAACAACTTTAATTTATAAAATTTAAAAAGGTAAAGAGTTAATTTGTTTGTTTAAATTTTAATATTAACTTTGTTTAGATTGGGATGACAAAATTTATATACGGTTATTTTAAATTATCTTCAGTCCCAACTCCGTGAAACATTTGATTACGCAAATTTCGCTAAATTTGCAAGAGGCATGTAGAAGCGAAACTGCTGGCCGGAATTTCACGACGGATCATTTTATCTCAATCCTCCATTCTTACACGTCGCTGGCCACCAGCACAAACCCTAAAGAAAACACAATTGCTTGCTTGGCACGGCCGCATTATGTTTTTGTTACAAACCCTAAGGGTTATAATTTGACTCGTTAGGTACTCGATTAAACCCATGTGTCCTAATTTGGCCGGTTGCGTCCTTGTTTCTTTTCTTCTTGAACCCTAGCAGGCCAAGCTCTTTCTTTAGAGCATTCTCTGGCTGGCTAGTTAACCCTAAAATGTGCACAAAAGCGAAATACCATGTCATGAAAGTTCCAGAGAAGTAGGTCAACATAACAATTTCTTGCATTCCATGCACACGTGTCATATTCGTATTCAGATCCAATTAATTAAAGAGTCTTAGCTGTTTCCTTAGCCAATAATTAACATTTTCCCCGATGTTACATGGCAACTTACATATTCGGTTGTGCCAAACCATGGCCCTACGACAATTTGTTTTTTCGACATCCAAACAAATTCAGGTAACGGAATCTACTGGTATGTGCCATGCGCTTCCCGTGTTTGCTTGATGACGAGGTACTAACAATTCCATAAACTTGTCGTTGTTTCAATATCTCTGGGAGAACCAGATCAACGTCTGCTAATTCCATCAGTTATGATTCATAGCCATGCCATCCGTGGAAGAGCTCATTCCCTCAAAAGAAGACACAGAGATTTTCAACCCTGTAAGTTTTGTGTAGAATTTGGGTGGAAAAATATGAAAGTTAGAATCACAGAAAAATGTTGAAAGGTCAAATCGTAAAATGGCAACTGTGTTCAAGAAGCCTTGAATTCTGTTGATTTCCTATTTATGCTAGTCTATAAAGAAACTTGCATATTTTTATAACATAAGTCAAGAATATTACTAGAAGTATGTAAGGAAGCTTGAATATGCTTGTTTTATGCTACATTGCAATAACCTATATCGTATTTAAATGGACATTTTTTAATTCATTTTTGTTTTAATTTCTTTCAAATTGTAATTATATTTGTTTTATCATATATTTTTTATAGCAAAATTATCCTATTGCTATATATTTTCAATCTCTTCTTAGGAGGCAGGTACTAAGCAACTTTGTTGCTTATTCCACTTGTTTCATATAGTGATTATATTTTAATAGTAATTTTGGATTGCAAATATGGTCCTCCTTCGTGATTCTTTTACCCCAAAATCGTTTTATGATAAGCTCAGCCTGCCAATGTATAGTTTTATGGGCAGGGCAGGGCAGGGCAGGGCAGGGCACTCAACGTGTATACATATGTATATGTCAATTGTAGTTGGTCGTATTATGGTCTCCGGCAATCTATCCTTTGTAAGTTCTGCATCTTTAGATGAGTGTAATCGTGGTAAGGGGCAGTGAAGAATTGGTCGTTTTGGTTCCTTGTTCCGTTTAATGCTTGGAGGGGAAGATGGATCAGATAGAGGCATGGAACAACCTTAGAATTTCAATAAAACAACACACTAACTTATCCTAAACAGATTCTCTGATCACTTATCCAGAAGTAGGCTATTCTCAGCTAGACTGATTGCACTGTTTTGGGAACCCGGAATCCAGGAAACTCCAAGAAATTGGAGGAGCGCCGCGAACCCAGGAGGAGGGAGGGACTGAAGCTCTTCTCCCTTGACATCTAAAGAGCTGCCTTTCACTGGTGACGTGAAGGGTTGCTCTTTGGCTATCAAAGGAGCGGAACCCTGCTTTCAATAAACTTGCACATTTGCCTACATTACAAATGAAAAACTGCAAGAAATTAGAAGGGCGCACGGAGGAGGGAGAGAGTCGAGCTCTGTTTCCTTGGCACCTAAAGAGCCAGCCTTCACTAGTGGCTCTTTGGCTGCCAAGGGAGCAGAGATCCCCCTTCCCTTCCTTCAATAAACTAGCACATTTTCCAGCATTGCAAATGAAAAACTGCAAGAAATTGGAGTGGCGTCTGCACCACGGAGGAGGAGGGAGGGAGTGGAGCTCAGCTCCCTTGGCAGCCAAAGAGCCAACCTTCTCTGGTAGGAGCCCCCCTTCACTGGTTGGGTGATTACGCTTCTTTGGCAGTCAAAGAGCAGCCCTTCACTGATGGGGGATTCTCAGAATAGCCCCACCACTCAAGGGCAGCTCTTTGGCTGCCAAGGGAGCTGAGCTCCTTCTTCCCTTCTCTGCCTTCAATAAACTAGCACATTTACGTGCATTGCAAACGAAAAATCATCCTTTGGAAACCTGGATTAAAAATATTCAGCTGAAATTGGCGATTTACAAAATATTTATGAAAGGAAAATAAATAAAAAGTCAAGGTATTTTTGCATTAATACTAACTTTGAGAGATTTAAGTCTGAAAAATAAAATAATTAATGATTTTTTTTAAAGTTTCTCAAAAGTCGAAATAAATAAAAGAATGCATCATATTCCTTAAGGCGGGATGTTGTATTTGTATTTAGCTAGTACGATTCATAATGTTTAACAAGAGCCACTAAATAGAAATTTGGCAATTGTTGTTGTAAGATAAGAAGCAGAAGTTTATGAACAAAATGCCAATTGATTACTGTAAGTATCATCAGAGATCTGACCAGGTACATAGATCTATACGTGGAGCTTAGTTGTTGAATCTGGGAACATAAGCATTTAAACTCTGTAGGGAACATAAACAATTAAATTATATAGTGAATTTGATTAGTATGCTAAGAAATCATTGTGGCAAGTCTGCTAGCAGTGATTTCTAGCATAGAACAAATTAAATAACAAATAACATTTGTCAACTTTCAAGAATATTGAAGATGGATTGGAATCAATATTTAAGAGGGATTGACAGATATATTCATGACTCAATCATGGAGAACCATTAAGAGGGCATAGTTCTAAATTTCATTGCACATTTGCAAAAAAAAATAGAAGCAGAATATATTTACATTGAGGGAGAACTAAGTTTAGACATTATGAAATACATATATGCATCCGTTTGAAAATTCCAAATTTGGCAACAACAGTATGCAATACATCCAACAACGGTTATTTAAACAATATACAATGTGAAGAGCAATTTTGTATATTTTTGTTGTTTCAAGAAAGCAGAAAAAACAAACTATCCATAGCCGAGAGAGTAAATGAAATTAAAGAACAATTTTACTTTATGCAAAGTATGATTTTAAAAAAAAAATGTTCCAGGACACTCCAAGATGTCTTCTTTTTTGCTTTTGCAAAAACGCCTTTTGTTGATTTGGTTGCTTTTGTTTATTTCTTTGTTGTTTGCATGGATGAGCATGATGAAAAAAAACAGTTGTATCAGAGTTGTTGGCATTGTATTTGTTGTTGCAGGTACCAGTTCTTCTATAGTGTGTATAAACTACAATCAAAGCATTAAGCAAAAATTGTGTATCAGATTCTTGTATTTGTTGTTGCAAATACATGTTCATGTACAGTGTGTATAGACTACAGTTAAAGCATTAAGTAAATATCCCGAGAATAAAAGTATTTGCAGAGTACATTATGTTGATTTATATATTATTTCAGATTTTGGACTTGCTTGAGCTGATCAACAAGATTAAACCAATGTAACAAGTGTATAATAGGGATTCATTTCATGGTCCTCTTATTTTGTTATGCTTAAATCAATATTCAGTAAAATTTAAATAACCTTCACTTAAAGGGTGGTTAAAGCTATTTTGTTATGCTTAAATCAATATCCATTAAAATTTAAATAACTTTCAGTTAAAGGGTGGCTAAAGAAAAACGTAACAATTTTTTTTTTGTTTTTTCATATCATTTTTTTTATTAAATAGTATTTGATATTAACTCTAACAAATATAAAATTATATATTTTAGCCGTGAACTAAATGGATGGTTGTGTTTATCATCAATCAAGACTACTTTACTTGTGACTATGATAATTCTATATTCTAATAAATAAAAGATGCAATACAGATGTAAATTCTGTTTCAGCTCAAATATTGATTTTAAAATGTAAAAGTTGAGTTGAAACTGACCCATTGTAAAAAATACAAAGATGGTTTATGCTATGATTATGAGGTTGTGAGGAAGACATATAATGACAAAACCAATGCGCTAGACTATTACTGGTGTTCTTTATGCTAATTGCATGTTTCGTTTCTTTTGTCAAAATGGATTAGATATTGTTTTTGCTAGGTCTAGGAAGAGGCATGAGGTAAAGAAAAATTTGTATGTTTGTTAAAGTTGATTTGCTATAGAATCATAAATTATAATTTTCATATGCATGAGGGTTATTAGTTTGGTGACGCCAAAAGAAGCAAGGTGGTTTAAGGTAGATGTGTGTTTGGTTGTTGTTATAAAGTTGTATGGCTTGAATAGGAGTCTTTGCAGAGAACTATGGGTGTTTCTATTTGATTATTTCAAGTGATCAAGCCATTGAGCATATGTACAATTAGCATTTGACTACATGGTCTTGGGAATAAGTTTTTTTTCTTGGTAAGGAAAGTACAAAGTGACAAAGAAGAAGTATACATCCATTGCATAAAGCCATTGAATTTAGTTTGTCTATGCAAGAACTGAAGGTCCGTTGATTTCAAGACTATCTTGGATTAACAATTTAATAATGTTATAGTTATGTCACATGAATAATTAGCCAAGTAAGTCTAAAATCTCATATAATGTCTAAATGTATATAAACATAATTAGTTATTGATTAAATAATTGAAACTAATTAAATGAAAGTAACTAGGAGAGAGATGGTGCAAAAAATGTTCATTTGTTTTAAACCAGCATAGATCCAAATCTTAGGCTCTATCAAGCATCGAGAGGGATCAAATCTTTGGAGGTGAAAACCTCTTATTAAGTATTGCACTCAACTATCATCTTTGGTGTGATTCAGACCAAAAAACACTTCTTTTTATTTAAGGTTAGCATATAATATTTTTATTATTAATATTTAATATTATTTATGGCCTACATATAATATATTTTTTTGCTAGGAAAGAACATTACAACATATCCCCCATACATGGTTTTAAAATCATGTGCATCCTCTTAAACCATGTACAATAAAACCATGGGTTGTTTAGGAGGCCTTGCACATGGTTTTAAAACCATTTGCAAGGCCCTCTTAAACCATGGGTTGTTTAAGAGGCCTTGCACATGGTTTTAAAACCATTTGCAAGGCCCTCCTAAACCATGGGTTGTTTAAGAGGCCTTGCACATGGTTTTAAAACCATTTGCAAGGCCCTCCTAAACCATGGGTTGTTTAAGAGGCCTTGCATATGGTTTTAAAACCATGTGCACCACCAACATTTTTGTTTTGCGTATTTTTCAATTTTTTAGTTTTTATTATTTTGTTAAGTAGGAACATTACAACATCTCCCCCATATCGTGTTGTTTTTATGACCGACATTTTTTTTGGTAGATACTTAAATTTTTTATTTGTTATTGTTTTGTTAGGTAGGAACATTACAACATCTCCCGCATATTAGGTTGTTTTTGTGGCGGACATTTATTTTGGAGGATAATTAATTTTTTTATTGCCAACATTTACAAGATGAGCGTTACATGATGAACATTACATAATGTTACATAACATTACAAGATCTCCCCCATATTGGGTTGTAGAATGCCTCTCAGCACAACAACCATCAAAGACATTTGTCTTGATCTTGAATTGTTGGTGTTGATTTGGATATGCAAAAACAAGTTTTAAAAAGAGTCTAGCCTTCTACTCTTGAAAGATCTTTTGTTATTTCTATGTACACAAGCTATGTATGTGCATAGCAGTTACTTGACAAAGGATGCTAAAATATGCAAAAGAGTAGTGCAATTGTAGAATGACTCTTGGATGGTATTTTGTTATTTCTATGTACACAAGGTATCTTTCTACATAGCAGTTACTTGACAAAAGATGTTAAAATATGCAAAAGAGTAGTGCAACTGTAGAATGAAGATAGGAGTAATACAATTTTGCAAACAAGGTTACTCATAGTGGTTTGATGGTTTTAAACAACCATCAAAGACATGTGTCTTGATCTTGAATGGATGGTACTGATTTGGATATGCAAGAACAAGTTTAAAAAAGAGCATAGCCTTCTACTCTTAGAAGGTCTTCTGCTAGTGGATACTTTTTATTATTATATCCAGTCGTTGGCATAAAATATAAATTCTGATGGGGTGTTAGAATCCATAGATAAACATGAAACATTTTAGATGTTTTTTATTAGTATGATGTTTGTAATTGAAACTCTAAAAGAGTTTTTGATCATTTTTATGAATAATTTGTTTTTGTAGGGTTTAATATATAAAATCATTATGAATCACAACATAATTTGTTTGATTTTAAATGGTTAAAGTGGTGAAATTATTAACGAAATATTTTTTGTTTAATATGCAAGTTCCAAAAAAGTTGTAATTTATCTCTTGAAAAAAAAAAAAATTCCAATTAGGGGTTGATTTCAAAGTTTTTGTAAACAACAGTATGGCATGTTTAGGCCATGGCACTAGTTTTTACCCCGAAAAAAAAAACATGTATACTAGTATCAACACTTTTCTATTTGGGGGGTGTTTTGTTGTTTTTTATGCAAAAATCATCGTTTTTCTCACTAGAGTTCTCGTTCTCAGTATAAATTTCTCGTTTCATAGTATAAGTGGTTATGTCACACAGTCATGCAACTACCTTAGCCAATGCTACAACATTCATCCATATCCCATACACATGCAATAACTTCTAGATTCCTTCTACCCCAATGTTATTAAGAGTGTGTACTACTCCCAATATGTCTGAAAAGAGGTTTCAATATAGATAAGTAGCAATGGAAAGTTGTACATCATCATTGACTTCTTACCCATCATGTGTAATTCAATAGTATAATACATCAATTAAATATAAACAAGTGCACAACCAAACAATATCATGAAATGGCAATTGAATACTTATCTTTGTTTTGTGGTGGGTAGAATCCTTCTTAATTAAAGTACATATTCCTCATCGCTTGAGGAATATTCTCTTTATTCTTTGAATCATGAGAGCTTGATTTTCAATTTCTCCCATCTTCTCTTCTCTTGTTATGAGTCGAGCTTCTTCTGGTGTGCACTCTTCCTAGAGTCTGCTGAATATAATCAACCTCCTTATGGCACATATTTAAGGTGGTAATAACAATATCTTCTTCTTCTTCAATTTCTTCAAGTTGTTCCTTGAATTGAGAAACCCTTGTCAAGTAGAACTACATGGTCTCTCAGTTTTGTATCTTCACATTCTTCAACTGGTTCCTCAATGTCCTTTTTCAATTGATGTTATCTCCTTCGAAAAACTTCGTCAAATCATCGAAAACTTCCTTTGGTGTATTCAAGGATGACACATGAGGGATGAGATGATCCTTCATAAAATATGCAATGCTTCTCTTGGCTCTATCCTTAGCCTCATCTCCCTTAGGCTCTTAGAACTTCCTTTTTGATATTGTTGGATACACTAGGAACACAGAGAGGGGGGGTGAATCTATGTGTGCAGTCTTTATTACTTTTTCAACTTTTATAATCAACAACTTATTCAATATTATGCGTTATCACATTATCATTATCTCATCATCAGCATTGTTATCATCATCATATCATCATCATCACATAGAAAGCATAGCAACACAGTACACAATACTTTTACATGGAACCCCAAGTTCTGGGGGAAAACCAAGGAAGACTTTTTAAAATAGTTTTCCAGAAATAACTGGAAAGAGGGAACAACCCCCTTATTATATAGACTTCAATTTTATAGCTTCAACTAGAAGGAGGCTACGACCCCCTGATTTACTGGCTATAACCTGAAGGAAGCTACCACTCCCTATTTTTTCAGTTTCAGTTGGAAGGAGGATACGAACTCCTTTCCTTGCCCCGTCCTGCCACCCTAATATGAAGATAGAAACAACTGAATCACAACCGCATTGATCCTGCAGACTTGTTAATCAACACTTGTGCTACACTGCACAATCTGTACCACACTGCACAACCTGTACCACACTGCACAACCTGTACCACACTACACAACAACTTCCACTACTAGCCACTGCTCATTATCTGATCACTACTCATCAACCGATCACTGTCCACTATATCACAATATTCATCAACATGTACAATCAACCTGTACCAATCAATCTGTTTCTCACATCAACCAACTCAGTCAATCTGAGTCTGCACACCAAACTCAATCCACCTGGGTCAAACCAACTGCTCATACAACTCATCCAATTTGAGTCAAACCAACTGCACATAAGGCAACTTGTGCCAATCTTTCTCAATTGTACCAAGATGCTTGTGTACCTGTGCCAAATCAATCATATATTTGTGTTAACCTAATCAAGTTCTTTTATAGTCAACCAACCCTTCTTACTTGGCCTAGTTCATCAAGTAAAAGACACATTTGATCAACCAAGAGACTTCACATACTGTCAACCAAACGTTTTCCAAACACACTCAACTCAATGACACCATAACCAACCTCAATCACAGTCAAGAAATACTTGAAAGTTAAACATGATATAATTCAACCAAATAACCTCAAACAATAAGATAAAAGACTTAACCAACTATTTCAAACTCAATCAATATCATAAACTCTTAGACAAAAAAGGATTTTCCACTCTACTCAAATCAAGTCAACAAATCAAACAAATATCAAGCAAATAATCACTTACAACACTATCAAAGGTTGTCATTAATAATCCTACTCCACTTAGGTCAAAGACACAATGATCAATGCTTGTAAAACTAGTTTTCAAAGAAAACATTTAGGTTGATCAAATAAATAAATCACAATATCTAATACTTACATGTCAACTTCTCATTCAATACTACACTTATACAACAATCAAGATAATCACCAAGATCTATCCAAGATAATCATCAAGATCTATATCAATATCACATCAAGGTATATGCCAAGAAAACCATCACCGTAGCTTCCATAACATATTGAATGAATTTAAAGAGATATACCAATATATAGCCTCGCATACTAAGATCAAAGATGAACTCTATCCATGAGAGACATGTGCCATTACAAGAGAAACCATGAAGCACGAACCATACCTTATTGAAGATAACAAGATGGAGAAAAAGTAGAAAAACCAAAAGAAAATCTATATCCTGTCATCACATATCCCTCGTAACAAGCTTTCCAACGAGCCAAAAAATTTGTAATTCCGATTTCATATGAGAAAGTTATGCCTATTTTAGTGAAGATGCCTTAAAAAAATTCTGTCACACAATTTCGCACTTTTCTCCAAAATGTGTGAAATTCGTAAGAGAAGTGGTGATGAAAAAATGAAATGCTTGATATTCTATTTATATGGGTTGTATATAAAAAATATTACCTTGAGCCGACATGCAATTCAAAATTACAAATAATTAAATTCTATTTTGTTTAGTCAGCTCGCCCAAAAATGTGGGGTACCCCAACTTCAAAAATTCATATCTCTTCAACTGTAAAGAGCCACATCACATGCCACCTACCGTTGGAAATGGAACGGAAAGGGATATCTCCCCGTGATGGGTTTATTTTCAATCCCATGGTCCAATACCCTTAAAATCCTCAATTTGTTTAGGATGTCAAAGACCCCACACATGAGGGTGCAAAATACCATACCACCAACTACAAGAGTTTCAAAGTATTTTTCAACATATCAAGGCACGTCCATGGGATCTAACTCCATATAAATCCCAATATCCATATAACCACAAATAGGACCATCCATCATCATGGTTCAAGGTCTCCATATCATTAAAAACATATCCAATGGTTCCACTATATCTATTCATCACTATAAGAGTACCAACACCCCAAAAGAGGGGTACAAAGACCTCACCACTAGTTTGAAACACCTTATGGGCTTCATATGCATGATCATAAGGCTACTACATGGCAATGACCATATAGCCTCCAAGGGAGATCAAAACATTTATGTGGGTTCAAGACTTAAACTTTCAAGGACACCAAGGACCCCATAAGAATGGGTTCCAATATACCACCATCAGTGTGGGTTTTGACACTTAAGTCTCCACATGCAAGAGTATCAAGATCTAAGATTGTGGAATCAAGGACCTCACAAGAACTTAACAACCTCAAGACCATCCAATGCAAGCAATAGGATTCACCATCAACACATCAAATACTTTACACTCATAAGCTGCATCATCCATCCAATAACCAATCAAGAGACTAAGACAAGTACAAGCAACAAAAAGACCAAATATCAACCATGAGTAAGGAACTCGACAATGGACTTAAATGGGACCAAGATACAACTTAGGGGCACTTGAGCAAGTCAATGGGTAACCCGGGATTTTGTCATTGTTCCAAGGCCTCCAAGGTCTTCAAGCTTGGGCTTGGACAAGGTCAAAAGGGCTCCTCTTGCACGAAACAACCACAAACTAAACACTAACCCTCAAGGGCTCCATAAGGGGCACCAAGGACTCAATAGTTGGCATCAATGACCATACATTGTTGGCATCAATGACAAATTAATCAACAATCTCCCCCTTTGTCATTGATGACAACACCATAACTCCTCTTCAGAACAAGCTCCCCTGTCAACAAAACTTCTCTCCCCCTTTGGCATCAATGGCAAAGGGACTTTTCTTTGACCATACTGCTCCCCCTTAGGGAATGCTCCCCCTAAGGCCATGCTCCCCTTGTCATCAACTTCTCTTCCTTTTCAACTTTTCTTCCTCTTTGGATTAATGACAACAAAAAATTCTTTTGGCACTACTTCTTCCCTTATCATTGATGCTTATTTGATGGACTTGTATTTTGTAACCCAGATACTTCTGGAACCAACTACTATACGATACTCAAATCTGATAATCAGGTACATATCTCCTTTTACACATTCTTTGTACACTTCATATCACTAGTCAATAGTCTTCAAAATGGCATTGGGTCTTTCCCAAGATTTTCATCATTTCTATTTTGATCTACTAACTTTATTCTCCATAATTTGGTAGGATGATGGTTGTTCATGTCATTCGATTGAACTTTCTTTCTTCTCCAAACTTCAACCCGTCCCTGCACCCTACAATGTTTTGCGAAATGACCATAATGATAAAAATTGTAACACTGAATCAAAAATGTACTTTTATGTCTTTCTGGAGTGATTCTGTCATGAGCTCTACAATGAATGGCTTTGTGACCATAGTTGTAACACTTGTAGCAGTGACCATGGAACCTTATAGGATATCTCTGAGCAGTAACTTCTCTTGATTCTTGTTGATCATGGGATGTTCTAAGAATACATGTATTACTGTTAGCCTTTTCTTCTTTTACTATAGAGATTTTACTTTCTTCAATGTTCTTCTCGATCTTCAAATTTGTCTTTAACTGAGTAGTTGTTTTGTCCAGGTCTTCCCTCAAGGAGAGGAACTTCAATTCTTGCTTTTGAAAAATTTCTATCTTTTCTTGGAGTTGTCTTATCATATATTATTCTATCTTCTTGACTTCTTCTACATGTTTGTTGAGAGCAAAGATATTGTCCTCCATCTTTCCTTTTGACTTCTGATCATCGTCATGGAATTTTTGTAGTTGACCTTGTAGTATATGATTCTCCATTCTCAGTTCTAAGAGGTCCTTTTCAAATTCAAAGTTTGTCAGACATACCTTCCATAACTCTACCTTCAAGGATTTGATTTCAAGTTCTTGTTTTCTTCTTAACTTCTCTTCCAATATTTCTTTAGCCTTATAGGAACTTATCTCATTGTCTTTGTCTTGTAGCTTGCAGATCAATTCTTTTTCCTTATCTTCTAGTAGTCTTTTGAGCTTGACAATTTCTTTTGAGTGCTTTTCAATTTCTGTAGCTGACTTCTCAAGTTTGTCTTTCAAAGATTTGGATATGGCTTCTTTGATTCTAGTAGCTTCTTCAATTTGGAGTTTTAGATTAATTATGGTCTGTGTGGCCTTTTCATATTCTTCTTGATTCTTCTTCTCGACTTTGTCCAATTGCTCTTTCAATACCTATTTCTATTCACATAGATTTTTGACTTCTTGCAAAACATTAGTAATTTCATTGTCTATCATAATATCAGCTAAATTTCTATTACTCATCGGAGAGCAAGGATTTTCATCATAATCTGAAGTGTTGCATTCAATTAATTTAGAATAGCTCTTATTTTCTATACCTGAAAAACATATATCTTTAAAAGAATTACAAACAGAGTGTTTAGGGAACATACCTTCATACTTACCCGGATCTTGTAATGACCCATCTTCTGCTTCTTGTTCTTCATTTAGCTGATTTATTTTGAACGACAATTCTTCAGCTGAGTTGCACTTTCCTATTTTCTCCTTTTGGAGATCTGTGAGATCGTCAAGCATTAATTCCATAACCTCTACTTCCTCTTCTTTATTGGAGTAGTATTGCTCTAATTTGAGCCATAGTTTCCTAGCTGAGATGCACTTCCCTATCTTCTTCTTTTGGATATCTACTAGGCCTTCAAGGATGGCTTCCATAGCCATAGAATTATTTTTCTTTGCTTCTTTATGAGATGATGTTTTCATTTTCTTTGGAGCTGTATATCTAGTAACAATTGACTTCCATACACCAATTGCCTCAAGATAAGCCTGCATTCTCATTTTCCAGATCAAGTAATAATTTAACTCACATGATAATGGTACTCCATTCACCGAGAACCCCATGGTGTGTTAAAGATCTCCTTCAAGTTGATAAGGATTTCTGTGAAGGACCCGCTCTGATACCAATTGTTGGATACACCAGGAACACAGAGAGGGGGGATGAATCTATGTGTGCAGTCTTTATTACTTTTTCAACTTTTATAATCAACAACTTATTCAATCTTATGCATTATCACATTATCATTATATCATCATCAGCACTGTTATCATCATCATATCATCATCATCACATAGAAAGCATAGCAACACAGTACACAATATTTTTACGTGGAAACCCAAGTCCTGGGGGGAAAACCATAGAAACCTTTTTAAAATATTTTTCTAGAAATAACTGAAAGGAGGGAACAACCCCCTTATTATATAGACTTCAATTTTCCAGCTTCAATTGCAAGGAGGATACGACCCCCTGATTGAGAGGCTATGACCTGAAGGAAGCTACCCCTCCCTAGATTTTCGGTTTCAGCTAGAAGGAGGCTACGGCCTCCTTTCCTTGCCCCGTCCTGCCACCCTGATATGAAGATAGAAACAAGTGAATCACAACCGCACTGATCCTGCGGACTTGTTAATCAACACTTGTGATACACTGCACAATCTGTACCACACTGCATTACCTGTACCACACTACACAACAAATGCCACTACTAGCCACTGCTCATTATCTGATCACTACTCATCAACCGATTACTGTCCACTATATCACAATACTCATCAACATGTACAATCAACTTGTACCAATCAATCTATTTCTCACATCAACCAACTCAGTCAATCTGAATCTGCACACCAAAGTCTGCACACCAAACTCGGTCCACCTGGGTCAAACCAACTGCTCATACAACTCATCCAAACAGAGTCAAACCAACTGCACATAAGGTAACTTGTGCCACACTGCATTACCTGTACCACACTACATTACCTGTACCACACTACACAACAAATGCCACTACTAGCCACTGCTCATTATCTGATCACTACTCATCAACCGATCACTATCCGCTATATCACAATACTCATCAACATGTACAATCAACCTGTACCAATCAATCTATTTCTCACATCAACCAACTCAGTCAATCTGAGTCTGCACACCAAACTCGGTCCACCTGGGTCAAACCAACTGCTCATACAACTCATCCAAACAGAGTCAAACCAACTGCACATAAGGTAATTTGTGCCAATCTTTCTCAAATGTACCAAGATGATTGTGTACCTTTGCCAAATCAATCATATATTTGTGTTAACCTAATGAAGTTCTTTGATAGTCAACCAACCCTTCTTACTTGGCCTAGTTTATCAAGTAAAAGACACATTTGAGCAACCAAGAGACTTCACATACTGTCAATGAAACGTTTTCCAAACACAGTCAACTCAATGACACCATAACCAACCTCAATCACAGTCGAGGAAAACTTGACAGTTAAACATGATATACTTCAACCAAATAACCTCAACCAATAAGATAAAAGACTTAACCAACTATGTCAAACTCAATCAATATCATAAACTCTTAGACACAAAACGATTTTCCACTCTACTCAAATCAAGTCAACAAATCAAACAAATATCAAGCAAATAATCACTTACAACACTGTCAAAGGTTGTCATTAACAATCCAACTCCACTTAGGTCAAAGACACAATGATCAATGCTTGTAAAACTAGTTTTCATGGAAAATGTTTAGGTTGATCAAATAAATAACTCACAATATCTAATACTTACATGTCAACTTCTCATTCAATACTACACTTATACAACAATCAAGATAATCACCAAGATCTATCCAAGATAATCATCAAGATCTATATCAATATCACATCAAGGTATATGCCAAGAAAACCATCACCATAGCTTCCATAACATATTGAATGACTTTAAAGAGATATACCAATATATAGCCTCACATACTAAGATCAAAGATGAACTCTATCCATGAGAGACATGTGCCATTACAAGAGAAACCATGAAGCACAAACCATACCTTATTGAAGATAACAAGATGGAGAAAAAGTCGAAAACCCAAAAAGAAACTCTATAACCTATCATCACACAACCCTCGTAACAAGCTTTCCAATGAGCCAAAAAAATTGTAATTCCGATTTCGTATGAGAAAGTTATGTCTATTTTAGTGAAGATGCCCAAAACAAATTCTGTCACACAATTTCGCACATTTCTCCAAAATGTGCGAAATTCGTAAGAGAAGTGGTGACGAAAAAGTGAAATGCCTGATATTATATTTATATGGGTTGTAGAGAAAAAATATTACCTTGAGCCGACATGCAATTCAAAATTACAAATAATTAAATTCTATTTTGTTTAGTCGGCTCACCCAAAAAGGTGGGGTACCCCAACTTCAAAAATTCATATCTCTTCAACCATAAGGAGCCACGTGACATGCCACCTACCGTTGGAAATGGAACAGAAAGGGATGTCTCCCCATGATGGGTTTATTTTCAATCCCATGGTCCAATAACCTTAAAATACTCAATTTGTTTAGGTTGTCAAAGACCCCACACATGAGGGTGCAAAAGACCATACCACCAACTACAAGAGTTTCAAAGTATTCTTCAACATATCAAGGCACATCCATGGGATCTACCTCCATCTAAATCCCAATATCCATATAACCACAAATAGGACCATCCATCATCATGGTTCAAGGTCCCGTATCATTAAAAACATATCAAATGGTTCCACTATATATCTTCATCACTATAAGAGTACCAACACCCCAAAAGAGGGGTACAAAGACCTCACCACTAGTTTGCAACACCTTATGGGCTTCATATGCATGATCATAAGGCTACTACATGTCAATGACCATATAGCCTCCAAGGGATATCAAAACATTTATGTGGGTTCAAGACTTAAACTTTCAAGGACACCAAGGACCCCATAAGAATGGGTTCCAATATACCACCATCAATGTGGGTTCCGACACCTAAGTCTCCACATGCAAGAGTATCAAGATCTAATATTGTGGACTTAAGGACCTCACAAGAACTTAACAACCTCAATACCATCCAATGCAAGCAATGAGATTCACCATCAACACATCAAATAGTTTATACAAATGAGCCACATCATCCATCCAACAACCAATCAAGAGACTAAGACAAGTACAAGCTGTACAAAGACCAAATTATCAACCATGAGTAAGGAACTCGACAATGGACTCAAATGGGACCAAGATACAACTTAGGGGCACTTGAGCAAGTCAATGGGTAACCAGGGCTTTTGTCATTGTTCCAAGGCCTCCAAGGGCTTCAACCTTGGGCTTGGACAAGGTCAAAAGGGCTCCTCTTGCACAAAAAAACCACAAACTAAACACTAACCCTCAAGGGCTCCACAAGGGGCACCAAGGACTCAATAGTTGGCATCAATGACCATACACTATTGGCATCAATGACAAATTAATCAACATATATATTGATCCAAGTCATTTTCTTCAAGGGTCACGAAGATCGTATATTTCCATGATAGGAATTTGTTAGCTACACCAAGATTATCATCAATCTAGGTGTGATGAGTCATTTTGAAATGAGAACCTCAAATGGAAATATAAAATATTTAGATCTTACATATTTGAGGTGTTTGACCTAGTTCTGGACCTCGATGATCTAGGGTTTGTCAGAGAAACCCTAATTTTCCAAGCTTGGAAATTCAAACTTTTTATTGGACTAAAAGATGTGCCTCTTCAAGGTGAGTTGTCCAATGTACTCCTTTTCTTAAAATAGTGGTGGGAATCTCCCTGGATAGAAATGCCTAATTGCTTCAATTTCTTCTGCAGAAATGTCTTATATTGATTATGTTGTATCTCCAACTTTTTTGCTCCTAGTAATATGAAACTTTTCACTGATGTAGCCAAATTAGTATTCTTTCCAACCCCACAAGTTATAGCATAATTTTATTCTCCAAGTGAGACTTATGTTTAGTTTCCCAAGGTGGTGGTTTCGAGGACTATTCAACATAACAAACTTGTACGGACTTCCATGTGTCATTGTTTCACATTCTAATTCTGAAAAATAGACCAAAGAAACTACCATCCATTCCCTACATACTAAATATTGAGAAATTTCATTTGGAACTTCATATCCTGAGATATAGCAATTATCCCTAGGTCACTTGTTTATGACTATATTCTGGAGGAGGATGGAACCTTGATTTAGAGGAATCATATCTCCTGAAGTATAAAAAATTTGAGGGTGAAACTTTGATACAATGTACAAGAATATTTCATATTTCTCCTGTAAAATTTTTGGCTCTTGATCCTTCTCCAATATTGATTTATAGTGAAATTTCCAAGACAACTAGATTTAGTCTTATAGGGTTTTCAAGCATGAAACCCTAATTTTCAGTAGCTTCCATTGTAGTTGTATTTCGGCTGCACAGTTCCTTATTTCAGAGTGGCTCTAATACCAAGTTATTTTTTCTAAGTTAATTTACTTAGAATATTTATCTGAAATAATAACAAGCACAACAATACATCAAAGATACACAAGACACAAATATTTTCATCGGGGATACCATAAAGGAGAAAAGCCCACAAACTTACTCATAATCGTTCTATCACAAAGATAAGATGACAAGATAGAATAGCCCAAGAAAAATATCTCTATAGCATCTCTCTGTCCCTCCTATTCATATCTATCCTAAGGCGCACATGAGAGATCAAGGGAAGTGTTTGACAAATGAGGAGGGTGCCTCCCTATTTATATTCTTTCGTTGAGTTGTTAGCTCAACTACTAGGTCAGTCAAGTCACTTGTGGGGATGACCTACCTAAGTATAATCAGAAATACATTTTCCTTAATTTAACCTTGGTACTATTGCCTCGACTTACAACAGAGGGTTTACCTCAGTGACCATACACAGTGATGACATCCCCAAAGGAGGAACACACATCCCCAATGGGGGTACAACAATATACAATATAGTAATAAACATCAGAATATCTTCTGAAGTTATAATTACAACAACACTTGCATTACTTTATCTAATGTGCTTTGAAAAAATTGCGTCACCCATCACACTCCAAAGATCTAAATCTATCTCAATCACTTTTGGTAATGTTCATGTACTTGAACACCAAACATGCTACTATGACCTTTTTTCACCAGGTATCTCTTTGTATGACTTAGGCAATTCCTATTTCTATGAATCACCACACCCGGTGTTGGAAAATTTTGATAAGAAAAACACCACACCTTGCAAAATTAAAGTACCAATATATTTCCATAAATAAAATGAATTAGCTTATCTTGCACAAGCAAGAGAGTGCCCATAAAATCAAATTGCAAAAATAAATTAAAAAACACACAAAAGATAATTAATTATTCATTCAATCATGCCATGCCCTATTCTCATGAAGGGAGCTTTGCCTTGTGATAATAGGGAATTTACTTCAAGCTACATCTACATAAATTAATCAATCACTAACAAAAAAATGAGAAATCTACAATTTACATTGAGACAAAATATTATAAAACTATGGTTTACTACATTGTGAATTGGACAAATGCTCCAATTTCCCTCTCCATAAAATGGAGAAGGAAATCTATTTAAACAATAATTTTGCATAAAAATAATATATTAAATAATAAATATCGGCCCAAAATATACTCAAGTGATTTTAACAATTTACCAAAAATTAGGATCTATTGCTAACTATTCAAAGCCAACTAAAAGCTAATTCCAAAATATTCGTTAACTATTCGAAACTAATCTTATCAAGAGTTCGAATATTCTCTCCATACAATATGGTTGAACATAATACAAATCCATAGCAATATTTGTGGTTGAATATTGAAAATGTTGATTTTTCGTGGAGTAGAAAAATTGTTGTGTACGTGTAACAACACACGACCAAGAGTAACAACAAATAGTAGAATTCTTATTTTTGAAAAAGTATGATGTGGTTTATTGATATTTTCAAAGATAGACTTATTTTGACCTAACTATGCTTCATACCAAAAATATTGAGTACCCAATCTGTGGATATTCAATTATAGGAGTTGCATCAAGTGTTGTTGCAACAACTGGAGTAACAATATGTGGCAATTAGTTCTACATTCAACAAACTCATGCATTTTCCAAAGATAAATGAAAATATGTTATTTTCTAATCTTTAATTATCAATTACAATGAAACACTAAAATAATGCAATGGAAAACACCTTGATCCTAAATCCCACAAATAAGCATTAAAATGGATTGATACAAGGCCATAGGTAAGTGGAAAGGGATTAGAAATAGAAAAAAAGAGGATGTAAGAAGATGACAATTCCATGACCCAACATATCCCCAAAACTAAACATGCTTCATTCTCTCATGCAACCCAATACCTCTATATAAACCAAGTTCTATGGACCCATATTAAGTGTTGCTTCCATTTTCTAATGCATAGTAACCAAAACAACTTTTGAATACCTCTATACTTTCCAACTAAAGATGATACTGATAAAATACATCAATTCTTACCAAATAACACTTTGAAACCTCTTCAAACAATGGTTGTCCCATTTTAAAATATCCATTTCTCTTTAATAAGTCACTATAAGCCATATGTTAACATTTTTTAGCAAATAAAAAAAAATGATCTAATTTGTGATTTTTCAATCCATGGTCACCTATATTATCTTAGCAATATTTTGTTTCATTCCCATAGAAACCATACCTTCCTCAAGTGATTTTTAGAAATCCTAGCAGAGTTGCACAGCAAACATGTAGGAGTAACAACAATCTACATAGGAGTTGCAACAAAGATATAGAGGGAATTGTAGCAAGCTACTACATGCTTGTTATACCATATATTTTTCACAAACTAGAATCTATATGGTTGAGAAATTTTTAGGCATATTTGTTCCATTGTGGTGCTCCTATCCACCAAAATTGTATATACCCAAATCATAGATCTCAAAATATGAGGAAAGCATTTGTTGCACTATCATATAAAAGAATTATCCACTATTATTGTTCCACTAGAATCCCTGTTACTGGTTCTCATGTGACAAAAACATGGAATCCATGAGTTATTTTGGAATCATATTTGAGCCATCCAATGTCCACCCCAAATTGAAAACTTTTGTTGTCCTTGGAAAAAAATGAAAAATATAAAGAAATGGGACAAAAATAGAGATGGCCTATAAGTTGTTATGAGGTTTTCCATATATTTTGAATATGATCTAAGCAATTAATTATATCTACTAGAAAAGGATTGTTATAATATTATGATTTTGATCCACAAATCACCCTTCTCTATGACTTCTATGTGTTCCCTACTCTGAATACCAAATCATGTTGCTATAGGAAACAAATGATTGTTATTTCTCAAGGATTAAGGAAAATATTCTCACCATTGTTTCCCAAAACATGATTTTCCTGACTATGTTTTCAGTGTGGTCGTTGAGCCAATATGCTACAAGAGCGCAATCAAAAATAAATTTCTCCCAAATGATGATGAGGATATGTATGTATTATTTTAGACATATAATTACAATTTAATACATCCACATACTGAAAATATCAAGCATACCGTGTCTAGATTTACTTACACGGTGTGTTGTGGTGATAGTTGCGACTCCTAAAAATGACATGACTTTTAAAATATGAATTGTGTTTTTGTATGTGTGTTATTTTTATGTAATATATTCGTAACAACTCAAAATTTGTACAAACATAATGAAAGTCAACTACATACCTTAATAATCAGTCCATATGCAAGCTTGAAAGAGTTTACATCTCCTTACTCTGTCTCTAATGAAACCCTCACTCTCCAAATCCTTGTTTCTCTTGCCAACTTCTTGCAAAATTAGAAAGATTAGTAATATGGGTGTTTCTTACTACACCAAAAAACATATGATTAAATCATGCAAATTACATGCATCGAATATGTTATACTAGGAACTCATTACAAAATTTTCAGAGTGAATGCACAAGTTCTTGCCTCTTATCCTACCACTCATGTTTCCTCATACTAAAAGAACTTATATTCATGCTTCTAACTTTTAAAAATTAAAACACTACACATGGGATCTCCTAGAGGATCCAACAATCAAATATGGAGATATTGATACGGTGTGTCACTAAAAACAAAACAATAATTAATCTAGCACCTTTGAGAAATCCTTGGAAATAGAACCAAAATGTGAGATAATTAAAGTACCATAATCATTAAAGAGTTCAAACACTAATCACCAACCCATGGTCCAAATGCTTGCAAGTTATCATGACATATAAATGTAGGCCAGGGCTTCATATATTGCATTACCCTTATCTAATATACTTCAAAGAAATTGCATCACCCACCACACTTCAAATATCTAAATCTAGTTCACTCACTCTTGGCAATGTTCATGTACTTAAACATTGATCATGCATTTGTGATCTTGTTGTCACTAGGTATCTCTTTGTATGACTTAGGAAATTACTATTTCCATGAATTATCACACCTAGTGTTGGAAAACTTTGAGAAAAAAATGTCATACCTTGTAGAACAAAAGGATCAATCTATTTCCATTAATCAAAGGAATTAATTTATCTTGTAGAAGTAAACTTTTGGTCATAAAATCAAATTGTAGAACTAAATAAACACACACATAAAAAGATAATTAAAAATATTCCTAAATCATACCATGCCATGTTCTCATGGAGTGATTTTTTCCTCCTAAGAATACATAAAATAATTAAAGCTACATCTACATAAACTAATCAAGCACCAACCAAAAAAAATGAGAAAGTTGCATTTTACATTAAGACAATATCTTAGAAAACTATGGTTTACTCCATCATGAATTCAACAAATGCTCCAAGAGTCATTCCCATTATATGGAACTCTCCTTTATTCATGAATTTTGCATGAAACTAAAATAATAAAAAATAAATGTAAATCCAATATATCCTCTAGTGGTTTTGCTAAAAATTAGAATCTCAAAACCAACTCAAAGCTAATTCTAAAATCTTTGCTAACTATTCAAAACTAATATTATCAAGATTCCAAAATTCCATCCATCCAATATGGTTGAACATAATCCAAATGCATAGCATATTTTGGGGTTGAATATTCAAAATATTTATTTTCACGGAGTAGAAAAATTGTCATATGCGTGTAACAACAAACGATTATGAGTAACAAGATGAGGTGTAATAAAAAATAGTAAAAAGTTGAATTTTGAAAAGGTGTGATATGCGTTATTGGGATTCTTAAAGGATATGCTTAGTTTGAATTGATGATGCCTCATACCAAAAATATTGAGTACCTACTTCATGTATATTTAGTTGTAGGAGTTGCAACAACGAGTAACAGAAGGTTGAAATTGATTCTACATTGATCAACAAACTCATCCATTTTCCAAATATAAATGAAAATATGTTATTTTTATAATGTTTAATTATCAATTAAGTGATATACTAAAAGAATGCAAGAAAAAACACCTTGAGCCTAAATCCCACATATAAGCATTAAAATGGATTGATACAGGGTCATATGTAAGCAGAAAGGGATTAGAAATAAGGAAATTAAGATGTAAGAAGATGGGAATTCCATGACCCAATAAGGTGGAAGAATCCTAAATCCACCAAAGAGGCCTTGGATTTGCATGTAATATCAAATTAGAGAGGAAAGAAAAAAAAGGAAAATCAAAATCTCATGGGATATCTAAGTCTCTTGAAAAATCTAGAAATATGTTAGAACTATGGCAAGATTGGTAATTTCAAAATAGACTAAGAAAGAAGAGAATAAGGGAGAATAAAAGAAAAATAGTGACTCTAATTATCAATATGAAAAAACTCTCAATAGCATGGTGGATATTCCTTTGTTGTGGACTTACAAACCCATGCATGTCAAATTGTGTGGTTGATAGAGGATGGATCTTCCTTCCATATGAACTCCCATCATGAATAGTTTTAAGTGTATGATAAATATGATGATTGCAAGGTATATATTGGTGAAGATTCTAATATCTACACAGCTTGTCATTGTGGATTCTTGATTATATACCTTGATGGTAGTGTGAAGAGGATTAATAGAGTTATGCATATTCTAGGTTTGGCATTGAACTTACTATCAGTGAGTGAACTTAATGATGTAGGTGTATAGATTGATTTCTTTAATGGAGGTTGTAAGAGGGTGTAAGAATCAATGGTTCCCACAATATGTGTTCATGTTGGAACTTTTCATCTTGATTCATGTCTTATTCACTAAAATGTTCCTTTAGTTCATACAATAAATATATCCACATAATAGAAACCTCTTCCATTAGAATTATGAACAAAAATGAGCATTGTACCTACTCATGATTATCATTCTTTCTAGGTACCGAAAGGATTTCTTTCTTCAAAGGGAAAGTTACTTTTAGAGAAGAGTTTAACAAGTTATATAACGAGAATAATGTAGAAATATATAATCCAAATCCATATATCCCTTGATAAAAAGGAGTTGTAGAACACATGAACATGATGTTGATGGAGAGGGATAGGAGTATCCTTAGTGGAGTTAGCTTAGAGTAGAAGTTTTAGGTAGAAGCATTAGCTACTACATGTTACCTAATCACTAAGTATACTATCAATATCTTGTGTATAAGACTCTTATGGATGTATGGACAAGAAAAAAACCCTCACTTCTGCATCTTTGTTTTTTTGGTTGCAAGGCATATGCTTGTGTACCTAATTATAAGTGGTTGAAGTATAAGGTAGTGAGATGTATCTTCATTTCCTATGGTGATGGTGTGAAAGCATACAATCTTTTGGATCCTATGTCCAAGAGAGTTTTTTATAGAATAAATTTTATGTTACAATAAATTAAATCTTCTCCCATAGTTGTGTAGAAAAAAGTGGATGAAAAGAAGCCAGTGGTTCATCTACCACCCAAGAACAATAAAATCAAAACAAAGTTCATGTTGGACCTGTTGATGCCTGGAAAATCCCAGTTACCGAAAGTAGGGATTCCCCCCAATAAACGTTCCCAATTAGATCATTTATTGTTTGGAATGGGGAACCCATCTGGTTAGCGGCCCAACTACCGTAGAATTAAAGGAATTTTTAAATCTATTTATCGGTTGCGGATTGGTCCGCCATTTATGTAATTTTGTATTTTATGAATGATATGCAAGTGCCTATTCTAAGTGCACTAAATTCCATAGATTGTAGAAACCCAAACATCACGAGTAGTTAGCTACAAGTGAGCCATGTAGGTTCTTACCTTTCACCTTACATGAATCCATTGCTTGACAACCACCATAGGCAAAGACAAATGAATTCTAATATAATTCTACCTATCCTTGGGGAGAAAGATTAATACTGATATGAGTAATGTACTGTATTGTTTTTCATATTTGTTAGGTTCATCTTGGACTACTATACAATGATATTGCATATCTACTTGGCTCCTAGAATCTAAATAAAAAATCCTACATTTGGGTCATGGTGCTCCTCCGGTGCATTGAGACATTTAAAACTTTATAGATAGCTGATAAACTATGAATACATAAATACAACAGAAAATAACACAAAGATAGCTCTATGAAGCTAAATCATTCATCACTCATTCATTTCATAAGATTCATAACAGAAAAGGAAATCATTCATAAACATAGAAATAGTTCAGCGGGTTTAGAAGGATCTCACAAATTGTACATCATGATGAAACAAAAATAATTCCTCATTCAGTGATCCACACAACATGTTTTGAAACTCATGCATTCCTCTCTCCAACAAAAATTTAGTCATCTTTATTATAAAAAGAAGTAGTTCACCTTACAAAAAGTTTCAGCATATGAGTGCTAGAAAAATTCCTCCATCTGTTCTACTCTACCACTACTTATACAAATTACATGTGAATTTTGGTTATCCATTCCCTTTGGGATTCCCTAACTCTTTGATTACAAAACTTTTGTCCTCTAGTGTGCTCACTGGGAAAATGGAATAAATACAAAATATTATAGAAAAATATCCACATGTGAATAAAACAAAACAACCTAGGTCGACCCATCCAATCCATCCACGAATTGTTTCCATGTAGCTGCATCTTCTGCTATGGCCCTGAAATCCATAGGATCTAGTATTCTAACTGGCACCTCATGCAGAGCCAACTACGATTTGATCTATGTTACCCTCTAAGGAGTGAATCTAGGCTAATCTTCCAACAAGCAATTGTTGACTGCAGCCTCTGCAACCAAATTCGTTACTATCTTCTCATTTAATCCTTTAATGTGTTGTATGATGAGTTCATCTTCTTGCAGCCTGTCATGCAGGTACTTCAGGTGTTCTTCGTGTCCTGGAAATTCCCGAAGTCTCTTGGTTAAGGAGGTCTGGAATCTGTTATACATGGTCAGCACTCTTTAAAAAAATTCCATGCACTTATCTAATGTTTTCCCAACAATAGATGTTAGTTTTGTAGCAGCCTTGCTGTTGAAATCTATGAGTTCATGTTCGATATGAAAATTCTCTATACTTTTTCGAGGTGCATGTTCCTGAATTTCTGTATTGGTCTCTAACCATGTCAGCTCACCCTAGATAACTTCCGTAATTTCCTGAGTTCTTTTCTTGAATTCAATCGATATAATTGAGATCTTTTGTAACTGATATTGGCTTCCTTGATCTTGTAAACTTCCTCTGCTAGTTTTAACTGTAGTTGATAAATTTTCCTCCTGAGAAAAAGGGCGTTCTCTCTGAGAGGCGTGATATCCATTTTCTTCTCATTTTATTCCTTTAACAGAGTCTCCAAAAAACCGTTCTATGCTTCCAACTCTGCAACTCGGTCTCTTAGCTCCTCTAATTGAGTATCAACCATAGCCCTTTGTGTTTCCGGTCCTGAAATATTTCCTTCTAAATCCTTCTTTTCTCCATTGATAATGGTATTTCACAATAACAAAGCATCCCTTTCTTCTTCAAAAATATGATAGGCCTCCCGGAGCCTCTCTAAGTCCGACAAGGTGGCATCATACTTCCTCTTTGTTTCTCGACCTAATCTCTCCTCTTTCCTCAGGGTTTCCTTCATCTATTCCATCTTGTCCTTTTATTGGTCAACTGATCCTTTCAGCTTGCTAACATTATAAGAATTCTCCTATACAGTTGCTACACCAATTGAAGCCATCTTCTCTGGATATTCCTCTACATTCTTTACAACTGTTTTATCAGCAGTTGTGGTAACCTCATGTTGGTCACCCATTTTCAATGTCTTCTCAGATCTCCACACAATGGTGTTCCTCTTAGGTTCAAAGAACACATTATCCAAACTTGCAACTTCATGCTGCTTCGACAGAGTGAAGGGTACCAACCCTAACTCAACAATGGGGAAGTGACCTCCTGTCAGTATATCTCCTAAGATGGAAGGGATACTTTTTGGATTATCCTGAGCAGTAGTTTTCTCTTGATTTTCCCTATCTTGATTTTATTGCTCCTTTTACCTTATCTCTTCAACTATCCTATCAGCTTCTCCTTTTGCTTTGTCTACTAACTCACTTTTCATTCTTTCTTTTGCTTCATTATGCTTCTGCTACTCTTCTTTTCTCTTCCTCTTCCTTTTCTCCCTTGGCCTCTTCATTCAATAGTTTCCTTTCACCTTCTACTAATCTTCATGTTATTTCTTCCTTCTCTTTCCGTGCAGCTTCTTCATCCTTCCCTTTCTGTTTAGGGTTACTGTTGCAACTTCCTTTGCCTCTCAAGACTATGATATTCCTCCTGAGACGCTTGTTCATAGAATTCATATTGCAAGAATTACAGTATACTTATTCATCTTTATCGAAATGATCTATGTACTCGAAGTTTAATTTCAGGAGTGCACGGTGCACTGCAACTTTTCCTTGAGAATCATTTATGTGAAAACTCTTTTCACCGAAATGAAAGTTTTTTAGTATTTCACAAAATATGGTGCATTCTTAACCTTGGAAAACTTATAACTACTAACATAGAATGGCATCGGTAGGAAAACAACATTTTTCATGTCAAACAAATAACTCCTGAAACCATCCAAGAAGAGTTGTATTACTACTTCTTTATGTACTAGGTAGTCAGTAGCATAATTCGGAAGCAGTGAAGGGGCTTTAGTACCTCCATACATTCTTAACTAAGTATCTTCTTCAGAAAATAAATAATCTCAAAATTCCCTTATGGATTTGTTGGCCAGAAAAACTGTCCTAGGCCAACTTACGGAAAGACAGTCCACACACTCGACTTGATGCAATCTTGTATGTGTTTAAAGTAACTGTCCTTCACAAGATCAAGGCCCTGCTGCCTGTATGATGTGCTCTCAAAATAGAGATTCTATCTAAGGTGGGTATGTTCCAAGTTTACTCAAACCAAACTGCCAAGAAACTAGAGAAATTTAACCTAATGACTAACTAATGCTAAAGATTATCTTAAGCTAAATGCAGAAAATAGTAGCTCCTAATTCTATTCTATGATAGCCTAAATACAGACTACCTATCTTGGCCAAGAGCATGATTTAAAATTAATATTAATTCAGCTTGCATTTAAAATATAAACATATAATAATTTAAATTGAAGAACAATCTCACAATCAAACTATTACATGCTAAAAAAAACTTAAAAGCTCTTACAAATTATCAGATCAAGATCACAAAAAAAAATGTTAGATACTTTTAATTCTTCAAACTCAATCAATATCAGCTGATATATCAAATGCAACAGCAATCACTATCTTTCAAAATAAGTTTTAAAAGACCTTGATAATAAGAAATCAAGCATAAACTAAAAGCAAAGTTTACAGCTTACTTCAATCCCACAGAAGATAATGATGAACAGAACAAGTAATCTGCTTCAATTATTCCATAAAAGAAATTTTACAAAGCTGTGAGAACAGGTTCCAATGTTCATTCAAAGCACCATATCTTTAAAATAGTTTTGATGTATTAGCCTTAGGAAACACCTCCATCTCTGGTTCTGTGAGAAAAAATCAGTTTTGCATAGGAACATGAAAACAAAACAGAAAGAGAAACAAAGTTGTCTCTCTAGTTTATGGAGACCATCCCTAGCAGATAAACTTGCAAAAAAATGAAAACAAAATAAGATTTGCCCAGTTTCCTGGAGCGTTCTCCCCTTCTGTTAGTCAAATTGCAAGTGTTTATATAGAATATGAGATGCCTTCCAATTATTAAAATAAACTTTTCGAGATGCTCTCCATTCTGGTCGATGAGTCGATTTCTTTCGGCGACAAATGCATAAGGATATTTTACTTGTTATTCTCGATGGATCCTTCATATTCAATCTTCTATTTTGGTGACTTATCCATTAGCTTTTAATTTCCATCTAAGTTGACAAAAAATAATGCTTGATCTTCTGCTTGATTTTTCGTCAAGATTTTATGAGTTCGTTTTCTTTCTAAAATCTGATTGTTGCCTATGCAATATTCACCTTCATAAACCTGTGCATCAAAATCAATGAGAGAATATAAAGCAGGATGTAAATTACTTCGAAGGTTAAAATTAAGAGAGAAAAGAAAAGAAATCTTCCCTTTATTGAGCACACAACTTTTCAATCTTCGTAGTACTTTAATGTGACTGGTAGTTTCTTTTATGAGTTGATCTTTTACTTTGGGATCTCATTTTCTGGTGCAATTACTGTTGAATTGATAAATGTTGTTGCTATAAGCTCGGGTTCCAGATTCAACGATTTTTCAACTAGAGTAACTACTTTTGTTTGGAGAACTATCTTCTATGAAATTATTTCGATACACCTTTACCATCTTCAATGTTAAACCTTCATATGGTATCTTTGATTCATGAACTCTGCCCTTCAAACCATGAGTTTTTCAACAAATTTTCCAGATAGATCAACAACTCTTGGTATTTTTTCATTTGAAGCAACCGAAAAGTAACCAAACACGTTCTCCTGTGGTAACCTCGTGGAATCTGAAAATACCTCCTACTGTGATTAAATTCATAACTGTTGAGTCAAATCCTTCTCCAAACGGGGTCCATAATCTCATATTTTAAGCAGTCATTTATTCAACATGCATCACAAGTGGCGTTTTGAAATTGCAACTCCATGACTGGAAAAAGATGGTAGGTTGCTTAAGGACAGTGTGGATTTTACACCCAACAAGTTCGTGTCTTTCTAGTTGCAGTGATTCTAGTTGGCCTCGGTGATAAGAATCTGAGATCTCATGGCATCTAAATCCGTGGTATAGTCTCCACAATTTATGTAACCAATTACTAGCTTTTCATCAATCCCTACTTGAGATCTTGGTGGCATTGAATTAAGTGGTTTTAGCAATGATATGCATGTTCATCAGCTGTAATTCAATCCCTTTGTTGGTTATTTAACTGTTTATGACATATTGCTTCATAGGCTGACACGTAAACTATTTTCATCATTCAATGGTGTGACACAGTGAAGAATATATGGCATATTATTCATCTATTTCTTCATGCTCTGACTTTGAGTTTCAATGCTTACACTCTCCAAACCTGCAAATACCACAAGTAATGAAAGCGTCAAAACTATGTCATGTAAAGAAAGAAAAGAATCTATAAATGACCATATACCTCCTTCCATAATCTGTGTAAAATAATCACATAGACGCACTGTTCTTAAATCAATTAAATACTTTAATAAAGCTGAATCCAACATTCGATGTGTATCATCTCTGATTTAGCAATAATATTAATTTTTAATTATGTCTTTTAATGTCCACAAAAAAAACCTTCAAAACATGCGTCATAACCATCATGATTGAAATTTATCGTAATGATCTTATCCTCGAACAAAAGATACGAGTAAACTTTTTAATATACTCCGCATAATTACGAGACCATCCTGGTACTTATCAATCCAATACCATAATATTATAATGTTATGCAAACTTCATCCTCTTGATATCAAAGCATACTCACGTGAAGTCATATACAATAAATATACCATATTAATGCCAAAATATGATATAGCTATGCATTGTAAGAACTTCACAAATGGATAATCATGATATTGTTATAATAAAAAGATCAAAATTAAAGTGAGAGAACCCTATCAAAAAGTTTCTTTTTAATATTCCAGGACATGAAAAAGTCATGTAATATATGAGGTCAACTTCCATTAGTTACTAGTGCTCATCTTTTTAAAAGAAATTTTTTATTATTTTTTATATACTTTTGGTTTCATAAATATATATTTTCCTATATGAATTCGAACACGAGGACACCAAAAGTTTATTGCAATAATTTTTATTTATTTTCTCCATTAAAAAGAGTAATAAAATTTAAAATAAAATAAAGAAAGTATCAAAATCATAATGTCTTCTTGAATTAGAAATGGAAATTATATATAAATTTATAAAAATTTTAGAGATGAAAATTTATAGATCATGCAAAATTATAAAATTTTCATTTTAAGCATCCAGTAATAATGTTTTTGACCCGTCAAAGCAACCAAGATTCAATTAAAAAAAATACAAGATTCTCGAATGATCAAGACCTTTCAACCCAGCCAAAATGACAAGCAATGCAAAGAGTGAAATGCCAAGAGTCTGAAATGAAATTGATAAATCATAACTAAAAGCAAGTATTTACAAAATTACATTGGGGGCCCCTTTATTTTACACAAAATCAAGGGGAGTCGTTGGGGTGCCAACATGATTCCAAAGCACCTTCAGACATGCATTTACATTCTTCAAGGAAATTTAACTAGTACAGTGGCATTAAGAACTCCTCACAAATAAGCTTGTAAAAACAGTGATATTTGTGAGCCCATAAAATTTGGTATCCTGCATAGATGGGCACTTTTCCTTCCTTCCAACTACACTTTAGCTTCTCAAATGGGTGTAAGAAGAGTATATAGTCAATCAGAAAGGATCACATATAAAACTCAGACTTCTGCCAGTGTAATCCTTTGTGTGCTGCAGTTAGATAGGACGACAAACTGTTAGCTATGATATCTTCCCAATTGAACACAATCCCCTCCATGGTTACATGGTACATTAGTGGTATTCACACAATATTGTAAAATATTCCATCAACTCTATCGAGGATCCTGTTAAGCATTAGGGCTACCAATCTATATGGGGCGCGCATACTGGAAGTCTCATATTCCCTAGATGCCTTTTGTCTAAATGATTTCACTTCTGTCATCATTATTTTCGCGCATCCGACATAATCAAGGGTCAAGATATTTATCCATTTAGTTTTCATGCTTACTTTAAAGGATGGAAAGCTGTAATCTTTGGCTATGAATGGAGGGGTAAAGGAAGAAAATCCTTTATCTTCAACATTATACAAAATCATCCATTTGGCATCATCCTTAGACAAAACCCATCCAATCACCTCAGAGCAAGGAAACAGCTCTAGTCTTGTGGATGCTTTCGTAATTCTTGATCTCAATATGTTGTGAAATAGGGTTAGATCCTCCAATCTTGCATATGGAACTTTCTGTTCTTGGAGCATATGATAAATATTCCCCCACTTGAATTCAAGCTTGGCCCTAGTGACAAATTTAGTATCCCCATATATTATCTCTACTTTAGGCGTGATTTCAACATCTGATTTGTCGTCTTCAACTTTGGACTTCTTATTTCCTTTCTTAGGCATGGTATTAGATATAGACTGAGCCTGTAGAAAACACAACAAAACATGTCTTAGCATACCTACTGTTAGAAACCACATGCATTCAATGTATATAAGAAAACTGAATAACTGTTGTAGGAGCTATATCTTGTTTGACAAATTACTTATTCACAGAACAAGCTTAACCAATATATTATTTACCATATCATCTTTACCCATCATAAACAAAATCGCACTGTAAAACCTTGCATACCATCCAAACCAACTAAGGAAAACTTGAAAACAGGACGACACATCCTAGTTTAATGTAAGGTCAAAAACCCTAGTTCGCAGGCGAGCTCAGTTCGAGGAGCCGAAAGCTTAAACCTATCGTTTCCAAGAAAAAATCCAGGAAACTGATCAAAACATCTTCTATGTAACCTACGCACAACCTGTCTATGAGATCTATGACCCACAAAACCAAACAAGGGAACACGGTGGTGCCAATCCACTGGTCACTAATCCAACCTCCTGGGTTACGAAACCAACAAAGCTTTTAGAACCCTACAACTTCGACACCTTCTAACACCGTAAACAGATAATAACAAGTCGATGAAAGGATGACGACAAAGTCGGACCACCTGGGCTTCATCATTTCATAAATAGATCCCTAAGCTAGCCATGATTGAATGACAAAAGCAGGAATGGGGTGGGAGCAGGTAAAATATATCACCATGGCCAAAGTACGCTAGGTAAAACAAATCAATCAGTGGGTCGACAAACCTGCTACTGACAAAACAAGAGGGTGAAGAGAGGGATTTTAAATCCCATGACAAATGTGGCAACCCTAGCTTCATAAAATGGAAACTAAACACAAAAATCCAAAGAGAGTGCCATTAACTAATTTAAACAAGTCACCGCAGGATAGTATCCTACCTGGTAAGAAAAAATGATGGTTTGTTGAAAAAACCAATGCTAATTGCTATGATGGCTCTAGGTGGCAACCTCTTGTGGGTGAACACTTAGAACGTTATATTCTCCATAGTATTCAACAAACGTAATGGACATTCAAATGAGTAAGATCCATAGGCTGCAACAACTCTTAACACTTGCAATCACACTGTTAAAACAGAAATGGACCCAATGGCTATGTATAGAAAAAGCATAGGGATAGACAGTTAGTATGGTTGGTGAAAAATTTACGCTGCACGAGTGTGAAGTAATGTCATTTGGCGCCTACATTAAATTCATCGAACAAACCGTGTCGACACGCAAAGTGAAAAATCTCTTGACCACAGGGGTTCCAAACCAACGAATTTTTCCACAGCTATTAGCACTCTCTTCCAAAGGTAAGCCATTGATGTCTCAACATGACCTTCAGCCATTGTGGTGTAAGAGATGATCGTCTGCAAGAAAACTTAACCGACCGCTACTGTTGGTTCTGAAAAGGAAATTTATCTGCCGCTATTAGCTCTCCCTAGATAAAAGACTCGATGGAGGACATTGGTTACAAAAGCAAGATTTTACTGCTAGCTACGGATGGAGCCCAAAACTCTTTCAAAGGTTTAAAACCCGCATCACAAAAATGGTGCAATCGGTTGGAAACAAATTGGGTGAAAATCCAAAATGTAGTCATTGTGTCGTTTTCCAGATGAACTATTTTCCGACGCATCGGGTGATAACAACGTAAGAAATCAATGGTAAAGCATCGATCAGGGAAGGAAAATTTTTTCCACTTTATCGACGAACGTTTAGAAAATGCCCCGACACAGCAAATCAAAAGATCATCGTCAAATTGGTTGGAAAACATGGAAAGGAAAAGAATAAAAAATCTATCAGCAGAAATAAAATAAAAAATGATGCGTTGGATCAAAAGGATCATATAATAAACTGGAACACATCAGGTCAAAAAGGCATAAATTTTTCGTTGTGTCGACGAAAACATGAAAAGTTTTCCGATACATCGAGTGAAATTTTTTTTCCTTACTTAGAGCAAAAAACAAAACTTATTGAGCTTACTCAAGGTGAAATCAATTCATGAATTATAGATTTCAAAGGGAAAAAATGTCTAAGTAAAACAAAAAGCTAAGAAATTAAAGGGGGGCGCTAAAAAATGCAATTTCTTTGGGGGTAGTGGTTGTGGTAGCAACAATTGGCGACTGGATGGTGAACACAGATATCTAGAAAAACTATCTTTTGAAACCCAACACTACTTTATGGAATTCCATTAAAGAAACTCATCTTGATTCTTTTCAAGATTAAATTAAAAATAAGACCTCTCTAGGAATGCAAAATTCAGAACTTAGCATTGATTGTAGTCCAATAGGGTAAGGTAACCAGGTTTTCAAAGTCTTGATAAATCTTCTGAGGACAAAATGTGAGATTCAAGTTTACCTCTGCATTTGGTTTATTTTCATTGAGACACCACAGGATCGTAACAGAATTTGGACAGATGTATTTGTTTGTTCCTCATTCCCATGCCTTTTTTGCATTCTTTGATGCTTAACACTTTTGTCTTTTGAGTCTTCCCAAATTGCTTCTTTTTGAATTTGATATTTAATTTAGGTTCTTCCATCCATGGTGTCCTTTTGTGTGAGTGATAATTTGTTTCAGCTCACAGATGGAGAAGAATAGATGAGAAATCCAATCATCTTACTGATTTTTGTTCAACATATCTTTTGATATATCTTTTCTTTCTAGAAAGTTTTGACTCTTTGAGCCTTTTGGATTTAATTTGTGGTATGGGATTATTTTGAATACCATACACCTTACTTTCATGCTTCCTTTCTGTGGGTCCTTTACTGTAAGCTTCCTAGGACAGATATTAATGTGAAGTGGATGGAGCCCCAAAAGAGTATTCTAAACTTCTCCAACCTCAGTTATTTAGCAAGGTTTTAAAATAGGAATTCAATTCGTTGTTTAAAATAACTTTGTTTCAATAGTCTATCAAATTAAATAGTCTTTTCATGGTATGTTTTGACATAGATCAATTCAATGAGTAGTTCTTTGGTTTAAAATATTAGCAATTTGTCCAAAATACCATGTCCCCCGAGCACCAAAAGATGAGCTAGATTATTTGAAATAAGACTAAAATAAAGTAAAGAAAAATTGAAATGAATCAAAGGAAAAGAAAAGCAAATCAGAAGAAAGAAATCAAACATAAACAAAAGATTTATTTATGTACAAAATACCTCTAAGGCATTAAGTAAAGTAAGGTTCGAGAACCAAACCCTTGACAGGAAGATTCTCTTCCCACCCCTATAAATCCTGGAACTTGTATGTTGAGGGTCCTAACTTCTCAGCAATATGAAATGGTCCAATCCATACATGTTGAAACTTAGTATGCTTTCCATTTTCATCATGCGGGTGATCCCACTTTAGCACCAAATCCGCCACTTCAAAACTTCCCTTCCTAGACTTGAGTTTGTCAAACCACCTTTTTACAATCTCCTACAGGTGCTTAAACCTCTCTTTAGACTTATATCTAGACTCTTCTAGCTTCGGCAGGGTATTAATTCTAGGTTGTAAAATCCCACTACTGGATCCTCTTGACACTTGGGCTAACTGAGAAGACGACAACAAAATGTTCGGAGGTAAAATAATTTATTTTCCATAAAATAACGTATAAGGTGATACGCCTAAGAAATTATTGGGTGTGACTCTATCATCCCACAATGCATTTGGAAGAGCTACATGCCAAATTCTCTAGTTTTCTATGACAGCTTTGTTTAAAATTCTAATGATATTTTTATTAGTTCATTCAGCTAATCTGTTACCTTGTGGATAATAATTATCATAATAATGCAATTTCATTCCTTTCTCATTATAAAATGTGGTAATTTTAATTGATGAAAAGTAATATGCATTATAAAAAACCAAGGAAATCAAAACCCAAAACCTGGTCATAATATGGTCTTGTAAGAAGTCTATGACTGCATCTTCGTTCACTTTTCCTAATGGGATCGATTCCACTCATATTGTAAAATAGTCTTCGGCTGTGAGGATATATTTGTGTTGCAATGAAGAGTTTGGATTGATTTCTCCGATGATATAAATTCCGCATTGTTCAAATGGTTTTGAAACAATGACTAGTTGCAATGGCCCAGTTTCCTTTGCTTGTCTCCCACTGCTTCTCTGGAATGTATCACACTTCCTTACGTAAGAATGAGAGTCCTTAAACAAGGTTGGACAATACTATCCAACCCTTAATATCTTGTGTGCAGTAGTGTCTCCTGAAAAATTTCCTCCAGTAGGACCATCATGCAATTCATTAACAACGTTAGATGCATCTTCCTTTTCCAAGCATCTCAAAAATACTCCATGGTAGTTCTTCCTGAAAATAACTCCATCAATTATCTCGTAAGATGCTGAATTCAAGCATAGCACTCTTCTTTGTTTAGAATTCTAGTGTTCAGGTAAATACCCATGTTGGAGATACTGTATAAGATCTCTGTACCAAGATTCTGGAGCTGTGAATATAGGACACATCAACCATGTGAAAATCATCTTCATTTTCCCAGTCCTCATCTTCATTATTTTGAATTTCATCCATTAACTTACAAAGCCCTCGTCCTTTGATGATAGTGTCTGGTTTAAATTCTAAGTCATATTCTAGCAATGATGTTACCCAATTTCCTCTTCTTTCTCCCAATTCTTTTTTCACAAAAAGAGTTTGAACTGCTAGGTGAGGAACAATTACTTTGGTTCTATTATTTAGGATGTAAGGCATGAATGTTTTTACCACTTTAAAGACTGCATACTCATGTTTATCAATAGCAAGGTAATTCAACTCAACACCTTGTAAACCAATGCTCATGAATGATATGGTGTACTCATCTTCCCTTTCTTCCTTCTATGTAAGCACTATTGTGAGCGAGTTATCAGAAGCAAACGTGTATAAGATAAAATATTTCTCAAAATCAGGACTTTTAAGGGAATATGCATGGGCTATTGCGGTTTTGATATTGTTAAATTAATCCTTTTCTATGTTAGTCCATTTAAAGGATTGACTATTTGTGCAAAACCAAGCACAAACCTTCACACAAAATTTATAGTCCCCATGAAAGATTGCATTCCTTTCTTATTGTGGGGTAAGGGAATCTGTTGTATAGATTCTATCCTCTCTGGGTCTATGGAGATCCCCATTTTAGAAATAATGTGACCCAATAGCTTTCCTTCTAACACTGCAAAAACACATTTCTTAGGATTTGGAGAGATACCATATTTCCGACAGCGATCAAGAATTTTTTTTAGATGAAACATGTGCTTTTCTCTTTTCTTGGAGAACATTGTTACATCATCTAGGTATACTACCACACTGTGGCCAATTAAACCTCGGAAATCTATATCCATTTCCATTTGGAAGTTTGCTCCAACATTAATAAGACCAAAAGGTATTCTTTTGTAAGCAAAAGTCCCCTACTTCTTACAAAATGTGGTTTTCATCCTATCTTGTTCTGCTACCAAGACCTAGTTGTAGCCTGAAAACCAATCCAATAAGGAGAACAATTCGGAGCCTGAAACCATCCATAGTATTTGATCCATTGGCGGGACTGGATAGTTATCCTTGTTTGAGGCACAATTCAAAATTTTGAAATCTACACATACTCTTATTTCACCATAATTTTTCCTTACCAACCCTAAATTATCCACCCACTCTGAGTGTCTAACTCTCAAGATTATCATCGCATCAAGTAGCTTCTTTACTTCATTTTAAATGAGGGGTTCTAGCTTGGGATGCATCTTCCTCAGTGGTTGTTGAAATGGTTTCACCCCCGCTTTAATTGGAATAACATATTGGTTGATGCTAGTGTCATAAGTCTTCAAATCCTCATAAGTCCAAGCAAATACATCTTTATATTTTTGAAATAAATTGATGAATTTTCTTCTTTCGCTTGATGAACAGCATTTCCCCAAGTTCACATACTTGGGTTCAGCCTCTGTCCCAAGATTAATCAACTCATACTATATAGTTGAACTATTCGTTTGCACATTGGAAGGCTTTCTAAACTTATTATTCAAATCAAACATCCCTTCCAATGTTCTTACCCCTTTAGGTATGAAGTTCTCATTTTGAATATTGGATCGATGTTCTTCGTCATCAATCACTGAGTCTTTGAAAGTCTCATCATTGGTCAAGAATTCCAGGATCTATTGATCATCATCGAATACCCTCAAATTGGTGAAATTGTCTAGCACAGATGGCCTGAAAATCAATTCAATTGAACATTTATTATTAGTAGTCACTAATATTGCAACATAAGTAGCTAACAAATCAGATGCTGCATTTTGTGATCTAGGAATTGAATTTATGTTAAAAGCATTAAAATTTGTTATAACTTCCCAAACTTCATTTTGATAGTGCTTTCAATGTGGTGATAGACATTGAATTGTGTTGCGAACCTTCTTGATAATTATTTCACAATTACCATAAACTTTTAGATTTCTTACTTTGAATTCTGGACTTCTTTAATCCCTGGATTAAATCTTCGTATCCTATTGTGTTATTAGTACATTCAAATTCTAATCTACAAGAAAGAAAAAGGTTATTTTTTCTAGATTAATCAGGATACAACCGGCTCGTGATCGTTCCTAAGTTTTAGAACCATCAAAGTATAGAAACCAAAATCTATCTTCTAATTCTACAGAGCTAATGCTACTCTCTAAATTAGAAACTAAATTAACTATGTTACAACCAATATTGTCAGTCTGTGAAAATTGAAGGATCTCGTATTGCGTGTCTGATTCATCATTAGCTTCTTCTGCTTGATAGTTTCTCGGTTCAAGCTCAATGAAATACTTACCCAAAACTGAATGTGAGAAGTTCATAGGCTCATTTTTCCCTTCTAATTGCGTCACATTGTGTTTCATATGTGCCTCCCTCATCACCTTGATCTGATTCTGACAGTTCTTATAGGGAAACCATAAGTGCGACCAGTTAGTTGAAAAATATCCTTCCAACTTCATTGACCATTCCCTACTCAATATCAATCCATATGCTTCTGGTATATCCACTACTATGATGTCTATAAATTGGAAAACCCTTTCGTCCGCAAATAATCGTATCAACACATTCTTCATTTCTCCTACCACCTTGATTGCGGTTCTATCCAATTGGATGATTTTACATGAAGAAGGTGTTGGTTGGCCATTTATCTTTCTACATACTGAAAGAAACATAACATTAGAAGATTCTCCAAAATCTACCAAACAATTGTGTACATTGTGATTGAAAATCTCAAAATAAAGTAGAAATGGTAATGTTTGGGATTTAGATTTCCCCCAATGCTAGCTTCACTAATCTCTTCCTCTGATTGGAAATCATCTTGGGATTTACTGATTTGTGGATCAAAGGATTCCAAGAGCTTCTTTCTTTGTTGAGGTAGGTTACATATTTCAAATAAAGAAATATTTTTCTTTGTTTTCTTAATATCTTCTATTATGTCATATCCCATATCAGCTTCTGCTGAAATTTTCTTATTCCTCTCCACTTTACTTTCTGAAACCGTCACAGGCTTACTGACTATGGTAGCTTTCTGCCTTGTTATGACTAAGCCAGGTATAGGTGGGGTTTGATTATTACTGCTGATTTTTTTCATACTCTCCTGAATCTTCCTAATCTTGGGCTGTAATGAACCTTCATCCATTAATGGTCCATTTCTTCTTGTTGTGATATTTACTTCCAAAAGTTGCATTTCCTCAGTAGACTCTTCTTCTTCTAACCTTAACATAGGTACACTGTCCCACAATACCATTGTTGTTTCAGGTGATTCCTTTGGTTCAGTTTCCCTTTCTTGTTTTACTTCGGGCTCGTTTATTTGAGCGTCTAAAATTTGGTTCACCACCAAATTCATCGAATTTATCCATTGTGGAAAACTTTTCTTTGAATGGGGTTCTTGATGAAAACTGTAGAAATTGTCCATTCCAACTTCAGTGAAATTCAAAACAGAAGAGCTATGCATAGGTGGTTGGGGTGGACCACTTTCATCTCTTTTCTTGAAGAAAGGTTTCAACTGTTTTCTAGATGAACTGGCTTCCTTATCTTTTTCTAAATCAACAATCTTGTTTGATAGCTTTTGTACCATTTTAACAACTTTTTCTAATTCACTTGAACATTCCTCTTTGGGTCTAGTCAGCAACAAAGGTTTCTTACTACTAAAAGTCCATGTATCTGATTCTGTAGTCTGTTTGTTTATACTCTCAAGTTCAGCCTCTACTTTCTTGGATTCTTCATAACTTTCTACCAAGGAAGGTTTTACTGACCTCTTAACAAACATTGCTATGTTGGGGGAATGTGCTGAAGTGTAATATTCCATTAAAGTTTCTTTAGCAGGTTTTATGGAAGCACTAAAATTATTTAAATGGGCAGCAAACCTTTGACTAAAATCCTACATTTTTTCTTTATTTTCCATCCTTAGAGAAAGCAATTCTTTCATGAGAGCAGTAGTGGTTCTTTGGCTACCAAAATTTCCTTTAAACAATCTTTCACTAGTATCCCAATCTGTTATAGAATTTGTTGGTAAACCAAAATACTAGGCCGATGCTTTAGCTTTGAAAGTATGTGGAAACATCCTACACACTACATATTCATGCTCTACTGCTAAAATATCTAGATCCAAGAAAAAATTCCATAAGTGATCATCCACATAAATTTTTTCTCCCAGATCAAACTTAGGAAATGATTTATCAACATTCTGAGGCAAAGAATGCAATGGAGGAGTCAAGTTGAATGGATTTCTACCTCTCTAAGCTGGTGGTGGATTAGGATGATTAGCATTAGGTTGATTAGCATTTGGGGGTACATTCCCAGCCATGATTTTGCGAGGATAATGAGGTGGAGATTAAATAGTTGACTGCAAAGGTGAAAACACAAGGGAATTTGATCCCAACTGTCTGAGTGGTTGAAAAAATTACTGTAATGATAGATTCACCAATTCTTCCAAATTTCCCACAAAAAATGAATCTTTCATGTAAGTGGGTGTTCTTCTAGGAGCTCGCCTTCTCGATAATTCAGGAATTGTCTACAATCCTCCAAGCTTCTTCACATAAGACCTTGTGTGTCTTCTAAATTCATTAATTACCTAAAACGGAATAGGGTAGAGGTGTTATGTAGTTTCTACTTCCAGGATTACTCATTCTTTGGGAATGAAATCTTCAGAAAAACTAGTTTCATATTTATTTCGAGTGGAATAGTTTCGAGTAAGCGTATTTCCTGTTCCATCCATGCACTAGTGTCCCTCCTTCCAGCTCCAAAACGGTTGATGCCTGGAAAATCCTAGGTACCGACAATAGGGAATCTCCCCAATAACCATTCCCAATTAGATCATTTATCATTTGGAAAGGGGAGCCCATACGGTTAGCGGCCTGGCTACCGTAAAATTAAAGGAATGTTTCAAGCTATTTACCGGTTGCGGACCGGTCCACCATTTATGTAATTTTATCTTTTATAAATGATATGCAAGTTCCTATTCTAAGTGCACTAAATGCCCGTGATTTATGAAACTGGAACCTCACAAGTAGTTAGCTACAAGTGAGTCGCATTGGTTCTTACCGTTCTCCTTACATGAATCCATTGCTTGGCAAACACCATAGAAAAATACAAATATATTCTAATATAATTCTACCTATCCGCAGGGAGAAATATTAATACTAATATGAGTAATGTATTGTATTGTTTGCACATAGAATTTTACAGATAGTTGATAAACACTGAATACATAAATACATCAGAAAATAACGCAAAGATAGCTCTGTGAAGCTAAAGCATTCATCACTCATTCATTGCATAATATTCATAACAGAAAAGGAAATCATTCATAAAAACAGAAATAGTTCAGCGGGTTTAGAATGATCTCATAAATTGTACAGCATACTAAAACAGAAATAATTCCTCATTGAGCGATCCACACAACATGTTTTGAAACTCATGTGGTCCTCTCTCCAGCGAAAATTCAGTCCTCGTTATTATAAAAAGAAGTAGTTAACCTTACAAAAAGTTTCATCATATCACTGCTAGAAAAAATCCTCTATCTCTTCTACTCTACCCCTATTTATACAAATTACATGTGACCTTTGGTTATCCATGCCCTTTACGATTCTTCTCCTCTTCTTTCCTTCTTTGCTCTCCCTCTTCCTTTTCTCTCTTGGATTCTTTGGACAACAGTTTCCTTGCACCTTCTACTAATCTCCGTGTTATTTCTTCCTTTTCTTTTTGTGCAACTTCTTCATCATACTCTTCCTGTTCGGGGTTACTACTGCTACTACCTTTTCCTCTCGACACTGTGATCTTCCTCCTAAGACGATTGTTCAAAGAAATCATATTACAAGCATTCTGGTATACTTCTTCATATTTATCCAAATGATCGATGTACTCAAATTTTACTTTCAGGAGTGCATGGTGCACTGCAACATTTCCTTGAGAATCATTTCTGTGAAAAATATTTTCACCAAACTCAAAGTCTTCCATATCTTTCATGAAATCTGGTGCACTCTTAACCTTTGAAAACTTATAACTACCGACATAGAATGGCATCAGTAGGAAAAAGGGCATCAGCAGGAAAACAACCTTTTTCATGTCAAACAAATAACACATGAAACCATCCAAGAAGAGTTATCTTACTACTTCTTTATGTACTATGTAGTCAGTAGCATACTTGGGAAGCAGTGAAGGGGCTTTAGTCTCTCCATACATTATTAAGTAAATACCTTCTTTATAAAATAAATAATCTCCAATTTCCCTTATGGATTCCAAAGAACCTTTAGACAGGAATTTGCATTCTTTAAGGAAAATTAACTGATACAGTGGCATTAAGAACTCCTCACAAATAAGATTGTAAAAATTGTGATATTTGTGAGCCCATAAAATATGGTATGTTGCATAGAAGAGTTTTTTTCCTTCTTTCCAGCTACACTTTAGATTCTCAAATGGATGTAATAAAAGTATACAGTCAATCAGAAAGGATCCCATATAAAACTTAGACTTCCGCCAGTGTAATCCTTCATGTGCTGCAGTTATACAGGAGGACAAATTGTTAGCTCTGATATTTTCCCAATTTAACACAGTCCCCTCCATGGTTACATGGTACATTAGTGGTGTCCACCCAATCTTGTAAAATATTCCATCAACTCTACTGAATATCTTGTTAAGCATTAGGGCTATCAGTCTATATGGGGTGCACAGACTGGCAGTCTCATATTCCCCAGATGCCTTTTGTCGAAATGATTTCCCTTCTATCATCATCATTTTCGCGCATCCGACATAATCAATGGTCAAGATATTTATCCAATCAGTTGTCATGCTGACTTTAGAGGTTGGAAAGATGTAAGATTTGGCTATGAATGTAGGGGTAAAGGAAGAAAATCCTTTATCTTCAACATTATACAGAATCATCCCTTTCGCATCAGCCTTAGACAAAACCTATCCAATCACCTCGGATCAAGGAAACAATTGTGGTATTGTGGATTCTTTAGTAATTCTTGATCTCAATATGTTGTCAAATAAATTTAGATCCTCCAAGAATGTGTCTGGAGCTTTCTGGTCCTAGAGGCATATGATAAATCTTCCCTCACTTGAATTCAAGCTCGGCCCCAGTGACAGATTTAGTATCCTCATATATTATCTCTACTTTAGGCGTGGTTTCGACATCTGATTCGTCATCTACAAATTTTTCCTTCTTATTTCCTTTCTTAGGCATGGTATCGGATACAAAATGAGCTTGTAGAAAACACAACAAAACATATCTTAGAATCCCTACTATTAGAAACCATGTGCATTCAATGTATATAAGAAAACTGAATAATTACTGTAGGAGCTATATCTTGTTTGACAAATCATCTCTTCACAAAACAAGTTGAACCAATATATTATTTACCATATCATCTTTACCCATCAAAAAACAAATCACACTATAAAACCTCGCATGCCATCCAAAACAACTAAGGAAAAATTGAAAGCAAGATGACGGATCCTAGTTTAATGAAAGGTCAAAAACCGGGAAAAAACCCCATTTTCGCAGGAGAGATGCATCTGAGAAGATGAAAGCTTAAAACTATCATTTGAAAGGAAAAATCCCAGAAATTGATCAAAACATCTTTTGTGTAACCTACGTATGATCTCTCTATGAGATCTATGACCCACAAAACCAAATAGGGGGACGCAATGGTGCCAATCTACCGGTCACTAAGCCAACCTCCTAGGTTACGAAACCAGACAAAAACAAAGCTTTCAAAACCCTATGGATTCAACACCTTCTAACTTCATAAGCAGATAATAACCAGTAGAGGAAAGGCCAGCGGTAAAGTCAGACCACCTGGGGTTCATCATTGCATAAAAATATCCCTAAGCTAGCCATAATTGAACATCAGAGGTAGGAACAGGGTGGGTGTAGGTAAAACATATCACCATGGCCAGAGCACGCTAGGTGAAACAAATCAACGAGTGGGTCAAAAAACCTGCTAAGGACCAAACAAGAGGCTGAAGAGAGGGATTTTAAATCCCATGACAAACGCGACAACCCTAGCTTTGTAAAACAACAAATAAATGTAAAAAACCAAAGAGAGTGCCACTTAACCAATTTAAATGAGTTACAATAGGATAGTACCTACCTGCTAAGAAAAAATGATGGTTGTTTGAAAAACTCAACGCTAACTGCTATGAAGGCTCCAGGTGGCAACCTCTGGTTGGAGAATGCTCAGAACAACAGATTCTCCATAGTATTCAACAACCGTAACAGATGTTCAAACGGGTAAGATCCACAGGCTGCGACAACTCTTAACACTTGCAATCACACCATGAAAACGGAAAGGCACTCAATGGCTATGTATATAAAAAGCACGGGGATAGACACTTAATGTGGTTGGTGAAAGCTTTATGCCGTATGAGAGTGAAGGAACATCGTTTGGCCCATAAATTAAATTCATCGAAAAAAACGTGTCGACACACGAAGTGAAAAATATCCCAACCACAATAGTTCCATTCCAACGAATTTTTCTGCAACTATCGGCACTCTCTTACAAAGGTAACCCATTGATGTCTCAGCATGACCTTCCGTCATTGTGACAAAAGAGATGATCAGCCACAAGAAAACTTAACTTACCGCTAGCGTCAGTTACAAAAAGGAAATGTAGCCACCACTATCGACTCTCCCTGGATAAAAGACTCGATGGAGGACATCGGTTACAAAAGAAATATTTTTCCACTAGCTACAGCTAGAACCCAAAAATATTTCAAAGGTTAAAAACCCGCAGCACAAAAATCACACAATCAATTGGAAACAAATCGGGTGAAAAACCAAAATGTAGCCGCTGTGTCGGCTTCCAGATGAACTATTTTTTGACGCTTTGGGTGATAACAATGTAAGAAATCAATGGTAAAGCATCGGGCGGGGAAGGAAAAATTTTTCCATTGAATCGGCGAATGTTTAGAAAATGCCCCGACGAAGTGGATCAAAAGATCATTGTCAAATCGGTTGGAAAACATTGGAAGGAAAAGAATACAAACTCTATTGTGTCAGATGAAAGACAAAAAAAAATCGATACGTCGGATCAAAAGGATCATACAATAAACTGGAACACGTCGGGTCAAAAAGCCATAAATTTTTTGTTGTGTCAACGAAAACATGAAAAGTTTTCCAATACGTGGGGCGAATTTTTTTCCCTTAGTGCAAAAAAACAAAAATTCTTGAGCTTACTCAAGGTGAAACCAAGTCATGAATGACAGATTTCAAAGGGAAAAAAAGGTCTAATTAATACAAAAATATAAGAAATTAAAGGGGGGCCTTAAAAAATGCAAATTTTTTTGGAGTAGTGGTTGCAGCAGCAACAGGACCCAATAAGGATGAGATATTAAATAGTTTGGAATAGGAAGTAGATACTCCACCTCAACCTTTGAGGAGGTCCACTTGAAAAATAAGGAAACCATATGGGCATAATTATAGCTCAACTTACTTCAAATTTATATTTTCTATATGCTAAAACCAATTAGCCTATAATAGCAAAAGAGCCAATGGACACGGGAAACAAGGAGATTGACCATGGATTAGGATACGGGTGCACTTGGTAAGAATGATAGTTGGGATTTTATACCTCTTTCTTATGGAATAAAACCCACTGGATGCAAATGGATGTTCATGAAAATAATAGTTCATATCAGTTTTGAAAAGTACAAGGAAAGACTGGTTATTAAATTATATTCCCAAATTGAGGGGATATGCTTTGGTGATATTCTTTTCCCAACTTCTAAACTAATATGTATTGGGTTCCTATTGCCTATAGAAACAACTTTTGATTGAGATATAGAATACATGGATGTGAAGAAAATGTTCCTACATGGTGACTTGTAGGAGGAGATCTATATGATAAATCTAGAGCACTATGTTGATAAAGGTAGGGAGTCATTAGTTGAAAATCAAGATAATATTTGTATGGTCCCAAAAAAACATCTAGAATGTGGTATTAAAAGTTAATTATTTTGTGTTAATATTACTACTTTTGAGATCCAAATGGGACCATTATGTGTATTACAAACATGATGGTGGCCATTTCTGTCATGTCTCCAATTAATAAATTTCCAAATAAGACTATTTGCAAAGAATGTTTCACCAACCTATTAGTTCCATAGGTTGAGATGGAGACATAAATTTTGTAATAAGGGGCTATGGGACCCAAAAGTACATTAGTTGACCATATTCACATTTAAATGGTTCACATAAATGATAAATGGTGAGAAAATAATGTGGCATGGGTTAATGAAGACACTTGGAAGCTTGTGAAAACTTTGGGTGACTAGATTCCCCTCACACTTGGCATGATATTCATCCAAATTCAAACACATGGGTAATGTAAAATTATTCCATGGTAATGTGGTGTCAAATACCATATAATGAGCCAAGGAAGTCGAATTGGTAAAGGATGGTAACTCCCATGGAAGAGGAAGAGACTAGAAGACAAGGTGTGCCACTTTAAAGGAGATTCTATGTACTCTATGACAACAAATGATGGAAGATTCTATGACAAGTATAACAAATTCAGACCTGATTGCTGACATATGAAAAATATGATATGTCAAGGATAAAAATAGCCACCAATAGGTCGAATTTGGGAGTTTCAGGCAGTCATTCGATTTGGGGAATGAATTAGAGCATGAAGAGGAAGACAAGTGCCATGAGAGTTACTAAACCACTAAGAGGAGTTGGAGGAAGCTCATGGGGGGGAATTAGACTTTAGGAGGAATCATAAAGTTAATAAAAGTGTTTCATGAGGAAGGAGATTAGATTTTGATCATTTGTCAATTGGCCTTTTGCGTTTTGGAGAGCTTTTGCTTGTCCATTGCACAGTGAGTTTTCACTATCCCTGCTTGTGAACCAATTTCGAGGGAGTTGGATTCCTTTCCAAGTTGGTTGATGGACAGTCCATTAAAACATATCATGGGAAATTAATGAAGGATTTTTTTTTCAAGTTGAACGTCCATACAGTCGAATTATCATCTATTTCCCCATTTTCTCATTCCTTCTTCTCCATTCCCCCACACTCTTATTTGATGGCGCACTTGTTGGAGTGATTCTTGCGCTTTGCTGAGGATAGTTGATGCCCAAGATTTTATACATGATTCATGGATCTGTAATATCATATCCATATTCTCTGTAAGTCAAAATATCAGAAATATATGGATTAAAGGCTCACATTCCCCATGCTCTTGAATAACTAGTTTTCACTGATTTGGATTCAATACTGAAGTAACTTTATATAAGATTTGTATGAGGAAATATATATACGTTTTATGATGATGGGGAAGAAATATATGATGTATGTCTCTCTAATATTATGTTCAAATGCTATGTAATTCAAAATATCAGACCAATACATGTATAAAAATCTTGCATACTCATGCCCTTGTATCACTAGTCTTCATGGATTTTGGCTTCAATCTTGAAGTAGTTTTATACCAAATTTGTATGAGAGATATTCGATGAGTTTTAGGATGTTGTGACAGCCATATATTATGTAATACTCTTTAATTTTATTTCCATTACCTATGTGCGTCGAAATCCAAGAAACTCATGTGTGAAAAGCTTGCATTCCCATGCCATTGAATCACTAGTTTCCATGGATTTGGCTTCAATATTGGAGGAGTATTTTATCAGATTTGTGGGAGGGTTTTCCTTTGAGTTTTATTTTTTTGTGGAATAAATTTTTATTCCATATATTACCACCATGTTTCATATTACTCCTAGAACCATATATTCTACATTTGCTATGTCAAAGTCTAGCTAGTAATGCAAATTTCCCTTAGGTAATTTCTAGAAAGTTACCCTACAAATGTTGCAGACCAGAATTCATTTTCAGAAATTAATAAACATGATTAAGGAAATTCATTTATGTCTGAAACTCATTCCCATACTCTGTTCTTAAATTTGGGAGGGTCGTAATTGATTTGGAGAGCTAGTTTGGCCATCACCCTTGGGGGGTTTTGAACACAATTTCCTAGTAATTTTGGTATTTTTTTCTTTATCCCCAAACAAGTTTGCATAGGTCTAAAGTCTAATAAAAAGTATGCATAAAACACCTTGGGATGTTTTAAGACTCACCATACCATCTCCTTTTAAATTCCGGACCATTTGGTGAAAGTTGGAACCCTCTAGAGTCATGAATAGTTAAGCTCGAATTTTGCTCGAATTGCTCTTTTCTCCAAAATTCCGAAAAGGGACATTACACTTTCCTTGTTATTTATACATTGTAGGTAGATGATATGCTAATTTTTAATAACAGTAAAAATTTGATTAGTGATTTGAAGGCTTGGATTTCAGCACAGTTTTGCATGAAGGACTTAGGGGCTACAAAATATATCTTAGGAATGGATATTAGGAGAGATATATAAAAAAATAAAGTTTTTCTTGGGATGAAGCATGTGAACTTTATGTTATAGAATTTTTTGTATGGAAGATTGCAAACCTTTGATTGTTCCTATTTTTGTGGGAACTGAGATTCCAGTTGATTAGTATCCTATAACACTTGCAAACATGACCATGTTCCTTATGATAGTGCATTTGGTAATTTGATATATGCTATGGTCTATACCAAACTAGACATTGAGCAAGCAATGAGAGCCTTATATTGAATCACATATAATCCTAGACATGAACATTGGGTTGCACTAAAGAGGGTCTTCATGTATTGCAAGATTCTTCCAAGTATTAAAATTGTTATCGTGGTGGAATTTCAGAGGACCAACACTATATGGATGTACAAGGCTGTTTAGATTATAATTTGACCGGATATATAGTTAGGAGGAGGTCTACCAATGAATATATGTCACAACTAATTGGCATATTAGTGAGTTGGATGAGGCAATAATAGGATGTGGTCACTTTGTCCACTATATAGGAATAGTATATGGCGGCTAACCATGCTTGTAGGAAGGTCGTTTACTTTATGAAAAAATGTGTTTAGATGTGTGGATAAGTCATTAGTGTGATAATAACAATACTATATGTATGGAAAATAACCCAACATTTCATGTGAAGACAAAGCATATTGATATCCAATACCATTTTGTCAAAGACATGGTAGGGAATGGAAAGGTGATACTAGATAAAGTTGACACTTTATAGAATGTTGCAAACTCATTATCAAGGTAGGTGAGAAAAAATAAGTTTACATGGTGTTGTGACTCTATTACCCTCACACCCCTAGGAGCCAGTGTTGGTACCAAAATTTGCTCCAACAAATTTTTTAGATTCCAAAGTAAAAAGGGACCCTAATTTTTGCTATCGAAAAGATCAAAGCCTCGTCGAATCCTTTGTTTTAAGCCTTAAATCCTAAGTTGTTGAACATTTACATGTCATTTTGTAGCCCATCCTTTCTATGCCGAAGCAAATTGGCTAGATCTCTTGTGTTAACCATTAGTATACTATTACTCGCGATATGTGCATGTTCGATGTTTTTACCAAAACCATTGGGCCTCTCAGGCCATTCGCTAATTTGTCACATGTCATCACGAGCCCGAGACTAAGAAACCGAACTTCTATTTATTTACCACTAATTTTGTCAAATTTTGCAAAATATTTTCAATGGGACAATAATTAAGCCCAAGCTCCAAGCCATTAGATAAATGCTTGCGTCCGACGTAATTTGAGAATCGTGAGCACTCATCTATATATAGTATTTTATATTTCTATATATAATTTCATTACATAAATAATTAAAAAATGCAAAACGACAAGCGCCTTGTTGTCACCAGGTATCTCTTTGTATGACTTAGGAAATTACTATTTCCATGAATTATCACACCTAGTGTTGGAAAACTTTGAGAAAAAATTCCATACCTTGTAGAACAAAAGGATTAATCTATTTCCATTAATCAAAGGAATTAATTTATCTTGTAGAAGTAAAATTTTGGTCATAAAATCAAATTGTAAAACTAAATAAACACACACATAAAAAGATAATTAAAAATATTCCTAAATCATACCATGCCATGTTCTCATGGAGTGAAAATATTTAAAGCTACATCTACATAAACTAATCAAGCACTAACAAAAAAATGAGTAAGTTGCATTTTACATTGAAACAATATCTTAGAAAACTATGGTTTACTCCATCATGAATTCAACAAATGCTCCAAGATTCATCTCCATATAATGGATATGGAACTCTCCTTTATACATGAATTTTGCATGAAACTAAAATAATAAAAAATAAATAATAAATGTAAATCCAAGATATCCTCTAGTGGTTTTGCTAAAAATTAGATCTCAAAACCAACTCAAAGCTAATTCTAAAATCTTTGCTAACTATTCAAAACTAATATTATCAAGATTCCAAAATTCCCTCCATCCAATATGGTTGAATATTCAAAATATTTATTTTCACGGAGTGGAAAAATTGTCATATGCGTGTAACAACAAACGATCATGAGTAACAACATCAGGTGTAATAAAAAATAGTAAAAAGTTGAATTTTGAAAAGGTGTGATATGAGTTATTGGGATTCTTAAAGGATATGCTTAGTTTGAATTGATGATGCCTCATACCTACTTCATGTATATTGAGTACCTACTTCATGTATATTTAGTACCTACTTCATGTACCTACTTCATGTATATTGAGTACCTACTTCATGTATATTTAGTTGTAAGAGTTGCAACAACGGGAGTAACAAAAGGTTGAAATTGATTTTACATCGATCAACAAACTTATCCATTTTCCAAATATAAATGAAAATATGTTATTTTTATAATGTTTAATTATCAATTAAGTGATATACTAAAAGAATGTAAGAAAAAACACTTTGAGCCTAAATCCCACATATAAGCATTAAAATGGATTGATACAGGGTCATATGTAAGAAGAAAGGGATTAGAAATAAGGAAATTAGGATGTAAGAAGATGGGAATTCCATGACCCAATAAGGTGGAAGAATCCTAAATCCACCAAAGAGGCCTTGGATTTGCATGTAATATCAAATTAGAGAGGAAAGAAAAAAAAGGAAAATCAAAATCTCATGGGATATCTAAGTCTCTTGAAAAATCCAAGGAAATATGTTAGAACTATGGCAAGATTGGTAATTTCAAAATAGACTGAAAAAGAAGAGAATAAGGGAGAATAAAAGAAAAATAGTGACTGTAATTATCAATATGAAAAAACTCTCAATAGCATGGTGGATATTCCTTTGTTGTGGACTTGCAAACCCATGCATGTCAAATTGTGTGGTTGATAGAAGATGGATCTTCCTTCCATATGAACTCCCATCATGAATAGTTTTAAGTGTATGATAAATATGATGATTGCAAGGTATATATTGGTGAAGATTCTATTATCTACACAGCTTGTCATTGTGGATTCTTGATTATATACCTTGATGGTAGTGTGAAGTGGATTAATAGAGTTATGCATGTTCTAGGTTTGGCATTGAACTTACTATCAGTGAGTGAACTTAATGATGTAGGTGTATAGATTGAATTCTTTAATGGAGGTTGTAAGATGGTGCAAGAATCAATGGTTCCCACAATATGTGTTCATGTTGGAACTTTTCATCTTGATTCATGTCTTATTCACTAAAATGTTCCTTTAGTTCATACAATAAATATATCCACATAATAGAAACCTCTTCCATTAGAATTATGAACAAAAATGAGCATTGTACCTACTCATGATTATCATTCTTTCTAGGTACTGAAAGGATTTCTTTCTTCAAAGGGAAAGTTACTTTTAGAGAAGATAGAGTTTAACAAGTTATATAACGAGAATAATGTAGAAATATATAATCCAAATCCATATATCCCTTGATAAAAAGGAGTTGTAGAACACATGAACATGATGTTGATGGAGAGGGATAGGAGTATCCGTAGTGGAGTTAGCTTAGAGTATAAGTTTTAGGTAGAAGCATTAGCTACTACATGTTACCTAATCACTATGTATACTATCGATATCTTGTGTATAAGACTCTTATGGAGGTATGGACAAGGAAAAAACCCTCACTTCTGCATCTTTGTTTTTTGGATTGCAAGGCATATGCTTGTGTACCTAATTATAAGTGGTTGAAGTATAAGGTAGTGAAATGTATCTTCATTTCCTATGGTGTTGGTGTGAAAGCATACAATCTTTTGGATCCTATGTCCAAGAGAGTTTTGTATAGAATAAATTTTATATTACAAGAAATTAAATATTCTCCCATAGTTGTGTAGAAAAAAGGGGATGAAAAGAAGCCAGCGGTTCATCTACCACCCAAGAACAATAAAATCAAAACAAAAGTTCATGTTGGACCTGTTGATGCCTGGAAAATCCCAATTACCGAAAGTAGGGATTCCCCCCAATAAACGTTCCCAATTAGATCATTTATTGTTTGGAATAGGGAACCCATCCGGTTAGCGGCCCGACTACCGTAGAATTAAAGGAATTTTTAAATCTATTTATCGGTTGCGGATCGGTTCGCCATTTATGTAATTTTGTATTTTATGAATGATATGCAAGTGCCTATTCCAAGTGCACTAAATTCCATAGATTGTCTAAACCTGAACATCATGAGTAGTTAGCTACAAGTGAGCCACGCAGGTTCTTACTTTTCACCTTACATGAATCCATCGCTTGACAACCACCATAGGAAAAGACAAATATATTCTAATATAATTCTACCTATCCCCGGGGAGCAAGATTAATACTAATATGAGTAATGTACTGTATTGTTTTCGTATTTGTTAGGTTTAGCTTGGACTACACAATGATATTGCATATCTACTTGGCTCCTAGAATCTAAATAAAATATCCTACATTTGGGTCATGGTGCTCCTCCGGTGCATCGAGACATTTAAAACTTTATAGATAGCTGATAAACTACGAATACATAAATACAATAGAAAATAACAAAAAGATAGCTCTGTGAAGTTAAAGCATTCATCACTCATTCATTGCATAAGAATCATAACAGAAAAGGAAATCATTCATAAACATAGAAATATTTTAGTGGGTTTAGAACGATCTCACAAATTGTACATCATGATGAAACAAAAATAATTCCTCATTCAGCGATCCACACAACATGTTTTCAAACTCATGCAATCCTCTCTCCAACAAAAATTCAGTCGTCTTTATTATAAAAAGAAGTAGTTCTCCTTACAAAAAGTTTCAGCATATGAGTGCTAGAAAAATTCCTCTATCTGTTCTACTCTACCACTACTTATACAAATTACATGTGACTTTTGGTTATCCATGCCCTTTGGGCTTCCCTAACTCTTTGATTACAAAACTTTTGTCCTCTAGTGTGCTCACTAGGAAAATGGAATAAATACAAAATATTATAGAAAAATATCCACATGTGAATAAAACAAAACAACCTAGGTCAGCCCATCCAATCCATCCATGAATTGTTTCCATGCAGCTGCATCTTCTGCTATGGCCCTGAAATCCATAGGATCTAGTATTCTAACTGGCACCTCATGCAGAGCCAACTACGATTTGATCTCTGTTACCCTCTGAGGAGTGAATCTAGGCTAATCTTCCAACAAGCAATTGTTGGATGCAGCCTCTGCAACCAAATTATTTACTATCTTCTCATTTAATCCTTTAACATGTTGTATGATGAGTTCATCTTCTTGCAGCCTGTCATGCAGGTACTTCAAGTGTTCTTTGTGTCCTGGAAATTCCTGAAGTCTCTTGGTTAAGGAGGTCTGGAATATGTTATGCATGGTTAGCACTCTTTAAAAAAAATTCTTGCATTTATCTAATGTTTTCCCAGCAGCAGATGTTAGTTTTGCAGCAGCCTTGCTGCTGAAATCCATGAGTTCATGTTCGATATGCAAATTCTCTATAATTTTTCAAGGTGCATGTTCCAGAATTTCTGTATTGGTCTCTAACCATGTCAGCTGACCCTAGATAACTTCCGTAATTTCCTAATTTCTTTTCTTGAATTCAATCGATATAATTGAGATCTCTTGTAACTGATATTGGCTTCCTTGATCTTGTAAACTTCCTCTACTAGTTTTAACTGCACTTGATAATTTTTCCTCCTGAGAAAAAGGGCGTTCTCTCTAAGAGGCGTGATATCCATTTTCTTCTCATTTGCTTCCTTCAATAGAGTCTCCAAAGAACCATTCTATGCTTCCATCTCTACAACTCGGTCTCTTAGCTCCTCTGATTGAGTATCAACCATAGCCATTTGTGTTTCCGGTCCTGAAATATTTCCTTCTAAATCTTTCTTTTCTCCATTGATAATGGTATTTCACAATAACGAAGCATCCCTTTCTTCTTCCAAAATATGATAGGCCTCCTGGAGACTCTCTAAGTTCGACAAGGTGGCATCATACTTCCTCTTTGTTTCTTGACCTAATCTCTCCTCTTTCCTCAAAGTTTCCTTCATCTATTCCATCTTGTCCTTGTATTGGTCAACTGATCCTTTCAGCTTGCTAACATTATAAGCATTCTCCTATGTAGTTGCAACACCAATTGAATCCATCTTCTCTGGATCTTCCTCTACATTCTTTACAACTATTTTATCAGTAACTGTGGTAACCTCATGTCGGTCACCCATTTTCAATGTGTTCTCAGATCTCCACACAATGGTCTTCCACTTAGGTTCAAAGAACACATTATCCAAACTTGCAACTTCATGCTACTTCGACGGAGTGAAGGGTACCAACCCTAACTCAACAATGGGTAAGTGGCCTCCTGTCAGTATATCTCCTGAGCTGGAAGGGATACTTTCTAGATTATCCTGAGCAGTATTTTTATCTTGATTTTCTTGATCCTTTTACCTCAGCTCTTTAGCTATCCTATCAGCTTCTCCTTTTGCTTTGTCTTCTAACTCACTTTTCATTCTTTCTTCTGCTTATTATGCTTCTGCTACTCTTCTTTTCTCTTCCTCTTCCTTTTCTCCCTTGGCCTCTTTGTTCAACAGTTTCCCTGCACCTTCTACTAATCTCCATGTTATTTCTTCCTTCTCTTTCCATGCAGCTTCTTCATCCTTCCCTTTCTGTTCAGGATTATTGCTGCAACTACCTTTGCCTCCCAAGACTATGATGTTCCTCTTGAGACACTTGTTCATAGAATTCATATTGCAAGAATTATAGTATACTTCTTCATCTTTATCCAAATAATCAGTGTACTTGAAATTTAATTTCAGAAGTGCAAGGTGCGCTGCAACGTTTCCTTGAGAATCATTTATGTGAAAACTCTTTTCACCAAAATGAATTTTTTTTAGATCTTTCACAAAATATGGTGCATTCTTAACCTTGGAAAACTTATAACTACTAACATAGAATGGCATCGGCGGGAAAACAACCTTTTTCATGTCAAACAAATAACTCCTGAAACCATCCAAGAAGAGTTGTCTTACTACTTCTTTATGTACTAGGTAGTCAGTAGCATAATTCGGAAGCAGTGAAGGGACTTTAGTACCTCCATACATTCTTAAGTAAGTACCTTCTTCACAAAATAAATAATCTCCAAATTCCCTTATGGATTTGTTGGCCGAAAAAACTGTCCTAGGCCAACTTACGGAAAGACAGCCCACACACTCGACTTAATGCAATCTTGTATGAGTTTAAAGTAACTATCCTTCACAGGATCAAGGCCCTGCTGCCTATATGATGTGCTCTCAGAATAGAGATTCTCTCTAAGGTGGGTGTGTGCCAAGTTTACTCAAACCAAACGGCTAAAAAATTAGAGAAATTTAACCTAATGACTAACTAATGCTAAAGATTATCTTAAGCTAAATGCAGAAAATAGTAGCTCCTAATTCTATTCTATGATAACCTAAATACAAACTACCTATCTTGGCCAAGAGCATGAGTTAAAAATAATATTAATTTAGCTTGCATTTGAAATATAAACATATAATAACTTAAATTGAAGAACAGTCTCACAATCAAACTATTACATGCTAAAAAAAACTTAAAAGCTCTTACAAATTACCGGATTAAGATCACAAAAAAAATGTTTGATACTTTTAATTCTTCAAACTAAATCAATATCAGCTGATATATCAAATGCAACAACAATCACTATCTTTCAAAATAAGTTTTAAAAGAATCTAATCATAAGAAATGAAGCATAAACTAAAAGCAAAGTTTACAGCTTACTTCAATCCCACAGAAGATAATGATGAACAGAACAAGTAATTTGTTTCAATTACTCCATAAAAGAAAATTTACAAAGTTGTGAGAACAGGCTCCAATGTCCATTCAAAGCACCATAGATTTAAAAGAGTTTTGATGTATTAGCCTTAGGAAACACCTCCATCTCTGCTTCTGTGAGAAAAAATCAGTTTTGCATAGGAACAAGAAAACAAAACAGAAAGAGAAACAAAGTTGTCTCTCTGGTTTATGGAGACCATCCCTAGTAGAGAAACTTGTAGAAAAATGAAAACAAAATAATATTTTCCCAGTTTCCTAAAGCGTTCCCCCCCCCCCTTCTGTTAGTCAAATTGCAAGTGTTTATATAGAATATGAGATGCCTTCCGATTATTAAAACAAAATTTTCGAGATGCTCTCCATTCTGGTCAATGAGTCGATTTTTTTCGGCGACGAATGCATAAGGATATTTTACTTGTTATTCTTGATGGCTCCTTCATATTCAATCTTCTATTTTGATGACTTATCCGTTAGCTTTTAATTTCCATCTAAGTTGACAGAAAATAATACCTGATCTTTTGCTTGATTTTTCGTCAAGATTTTATGAGTTCGTTTTCTTTCTAAAATATGACTATTGCCTATGCAATCTTCACCTTCATAAACATGCACATCAAAATCAATGAGAGAATATAAAGAAGAATGTAAATTACTTTGAAGGTTAAAATTAAGAGAGAAAAGGAAAGAAATCTTCCCTTTATTGAGCACACAACTTTTCAATCTTCGTAGTACTTTAATGTGACTGGTAGTTTATTTTATGAGTTGATCTTTTTCTTTGGGATCTCATTTTCTGGTACAATTACTATTGAATTGATAAATATTGTTGCTATAAGCTCGGGTTCCAAATTCAACGATTTTTCAATTAGCATAACTGCTTTTGTTTGGAGAGCTATCTTCTATGAAATTATTTCGATACACCTTTACCATATTCATTGTTAAACCTTCATATGGTATCTTTGATTCATGAACTCTGCCCTTCAAACCACAAGTTTTTCAACAAATTTGCCAGATAGATCAACAACTCTTGGTGTTTTCGCATTTGAAGAAACCGAAAAGTAACAATACGCGTTCTCCTATGGTAACGACCTCGTGGAATATGGAAATACCTCCTACTATGATTAAATTCATAACTGTTGAGTCAAATCCTTCTCTGAACAAGGTTCATAATCTCGGATTTTAAGCAGTCATATATTCAACATGCATAACAAGTGGCGTTTTGAAATTGCAACTCCATGACTGGAAAAAGATGGTAGGTTGCTTAAGGACAGCATGGATTTTACACCCAACAAGTTCGTGTCTTTCTAGTTGCAGTGATTCTAGTTGGCCTCGGCGATAAGAATCTGAGATCTCATGGCATCTAAATCCGTGGTATACTCTCCACAATTTATGTAACCAATCACTAGCTTTTCATCCATCCCTACTTGCGATCTTGGTGGCATTGAATTCAGTGATTTTAGCAATGATATGCATGTTCATCAGCTATAATTCAATCCCTTTGCTGGTTATTTAACTGTTTATGACAGATTGCTTCATAGGATGACACGTAAACTGTTTTCATCATTCAATGGTGTTACACAGTGAAGAATATGTGGCATATTATTCATCTATTTCTTCATGCTGTGACTTTGAGTTTCAATGCTTACACTCTCCAAACCTGCAAATACCACAAGTAATGAAAGCGTCAAAACTATGTCATGTAAAGAAAGAAAAGAATCTATAAATGACCATATACCTCCTTCCATAATCTGTGTAAAATAATCACATATGCGCACTGTTCTTAAATCAATTAAATACTTTAATAAAGCTGAATCCAACATTCGATGTGTATCATCTCTAATTTAGCAATAATATTGATTTTTAATTATGTTTTTTAATGCCCAAAAAAAACCTTCTAAACGTGCGTCATAACCATCACAATTTGAAATTTATCGTAATGATCTTATCCTCGAACAAAAGATATGAGTAAGCGTTTTAATATACTCTGCATAATTATGAGACCATGCATAATTATGAGACCGTCCTGGTACTTATCAATCCAATACCATAATATTATAATGTTATGCAAACTTCATCCTCTTGATATCAAAGCATACTCATGTGAAGTCATATACAATAAATATACCATATTAATGCCAAAATATGATATAGCTATGCATTGTAAGAACTTCACAAATGGATAATCATGATATTGTTATAATAAAAAGATCAAAATTAAAGTGAGAGAACCCTATCAAAAAGGTTTCTTTTTAATATTCCAGGACATGAAAAAGTCATGTAATATATGAGGTTAACTTCCATTAGTTACTAGTGCTCATCTTTTAAAAAAAAAAAAATTATTATTTTTTATTTACTTTTGGTTTCATAAATATATATATTCCTATATGAATTCGAACAGGAGGACACCAAAAGTTTGTTGCAATAATTTTGATTTATTTTCTCCATTAAAAAGAGTAATAAAATTTAAAATGAAATAAAGAAAGTATCAAAATCATAATGTCTTCTTAAATTAGAAATGGAAATTATATATAAATTTATAAAAAATTTAGAGATGAAAATTTTATAGATCATGCAAAATTATAAAATTTTCATTTTAAGCATCTAGTAATAATGTTTTTGACCCATCAAAGCAACCACGATTCAATTAAAAAAAATACAAGATTCTCGAATGATCAAGACCTTTCAACCCAACCAAAATGACAAGCAATGCAAAGAGTGAAATACCGAGAGTCCGAAATGAAATTGATAAATCATAACTAAAAGCAAGTATTTACAAAATTACAATGGGGGGCCCTTTATTTTACACAAATCAAGGGGATTCGTTGGGGTGCCAAAAGGATTCCAAAGCACCTTCAGACATGCATTTACATTCTTCAAGGAAATTTAACTGGTACAGTGGCATTAAGAACTCCTCACAAATAAGCTTGTAAAAACTGTGATATTTGTGAGCCCATAAAATTTGGTATCCTGCATAGATGGGCGCTTTTCCTTCCTTCCAACTACACTTTAACTTCTCAAATGGATGTAAGAAGAGTATACAGTCAATCATAAAGGATCCCATATAAAACTCAGACTTCTGCCAGTGTAATCCTTTGTGTGCTGCAGTTATACAGGAGGACAAACTGTTAGCTATGATATCTTCCCAATTGAACACAGTCCCCTCCATGGTTACATGGTACATTAGTGGTATTCACACAATATTGTAAAATATTCCATCAACTCTATTGAGGATCTTGTTAAGCATTAGGGCTACCAGTCTATATGGGGTGTGCATATTGGAAGTCTCATATTCCCTAGATGCCTTTTGTCTGAATGATTTCACTTCTGTCATCATTATTTTTGTGCATCCAACATAATCAATGGTCAAGATATTTATCCAATTAGTTGTCATGCTGACTTCAGAGGCTGGCAAGCTGTAATCTTTGGCTATGAATGGAGGGGTAAAGGAAGAAAATCCTTTATCTTCAACATTATACAAAATCATCCATTTGGCATCATCCTTAGACAAAACCCATCCAATCATCTCAAATAAAGGAAACAGCTCTGGTCTTTTGGATGCTTTCTTAATTCCTGATCTCATATGTTGTGAAGTAGGGTTAGATCCTCCAATATTGCATATGGAACTTTCTGTTCCTGGAGCATATGATAAATCTTCCCCCACTTGAATTCAAGCTTGGCCTGAGTGACAAATTTAGTATCCTCATATATTATCTCTACTCTAGGCGTGATTTCAACATCTGATTCAACGTCTTCAACTTTGGACTTCTTATTTCATTTCTTAGGCATGGTATTAGATATAGACTGAGCCTGTAGAAAACACAACAAAACATGTCTTAGCATACCTACTGTTAGAAACCACATGCATTCAATGTATATAAGAAAACTGAATAACTATTGTAGGAGCTATATCTTGTTTGACAAATTATTTCTTCATAGAACAACCTTAAGCAATATATTATTTACCATATCATCTTTACCCATCAAAAACAAAATTGCACTGTAAAACCTTGCATACCATCCAAACCAACTAAGGAAAACTTGAAAACAGGATGACACATCCTATTTTAATGTAAGGTCAAAAACCCTAGTTCACAGGTAAGCTCAGTCTGAGGAGCCGAAAGCTTAAACCTATCGTTTCCAAGAAAAAAACCAAGAAACTGATCAAAACATCTTCTATGTAACCTACACACAACCTCTCTATGAAATCTATGACTCGCAAAACCAAACAAGGGAACACGGTGGTGCCAATCCACCGGTCACTAATCCAACCTCCTGGGTTACGAAACCAAATAAAAACAAAGCTTTCAAAACCCTACGACTTCGACACCTTCTAATGCCGTAAACATATAATAACAAGTTGATGAAAGGATGATGACAAAGTCGGACAACCTAGGATTCATCATTGCATAAATAGAGCCCTAAGCTAGCCATGATTGAATGACAGAAGCAGGAATGGGGTGGGAGCAAGTAAAAGATATCACCATGTCCAGAGTACACTAGGTAAAACAAATCAATCAGTGGGTCGAAAAACCTGCTACTGATAAAACAAGAGGGTAAAGAGAGGGATTTTAAATCCCATGACAAATGCGGCAACCCTAGCTTCATAAAATAGAAACTAAACACAAAAATCCAAAGAGAGTGCCATTAACTAATTTAAACAAGTCATCGTAGGATAGTATCCTACCTGGTAATAAAAAATGATGGTTGGTTGAAAAAACCAACGCTAACTGCTATGAAGGCTCTAGGTGGCAACATCTTGTGGGTGAATGCTTAGAATGGTATATTCTCCATAGTCTTCAACAAACATAATGGACATTCAAACGGGTAAACTCCACAGGCTGCGAAAACTCTTAACACTTGCAATCACACCGTTAAAACGAAAATGGACCCAATGGCTATGTATAGAAAAAGCACAGGGATAGACAGTTAATATGATTGGTGAAAAATTTACGCTGCACAAGTGTGAAGTAATGTCATTGGGCGCCTAAATTAAATTCATCGAAAAAACCGTGTTGACACGCAAAGTGAAAAATCTTCTAACCACAGGGGTTCCAAACCAATGAATTTTTCCACAGCTATTAGCACTCTCTTCCAAAGGTAAGCTGTTGATGTCTCAGCATGACCTTCTGCCATTGTGGCGTAAGAGATGATCGACCGCAAGAAAACTTAACCGACCGCTACCATCGGTTCTGAAAAGGAAATGTAGCTGCCGCTATTGGCTCTCCCTAGATAAAATACTCGATGGAGGACATTGGTTACAAAAGAAATATTTTACTGCTAGCTATGGATGGAACCCAAAACTCTTTCAAAGGTTAAAAAACCACAACACAAAAATCGTGCAATCGGTTGGAAACAAATTGGGTGAAAAACCAAAATGTAGCCATTGTGTCATTTTCCAGATGAACTATTTTCCGACGCATCGGGTGATAACAACGTAAGAAATCAATGGTAAAGAATCGATTAGGGAAGGAGAAAGTTTTCCGCTGTATTGACGAATGTTTAGAAAATTCCCCAACACAACAGATCAAAAGATCATCGTCAAATCGGTTGGAAAACATCGAAAGGAAAAGAATAAAAACTCTGTCAGCTGAAATAAAATAAAAAATGATGCGTTGGATCAAAAGGATCATATAATAAATTGGAACGCATCAGGTCAAAAAGGCATAATTTTTTCATTGTGTTGGCGAAAACATGAAAAGTTTTCCCATACATCAGGTGAAATTTGTTTTCCTTACTTAGAGAAAAAAACAAAACTTATTGAGCTTACTTAGGGTGAAAGCAATTCATGAATTATAGCTTTCAAAGGGAAAAAAGGTCTAAGTAAAACAAAAAGCTAAGAAATTAAAGGGGGCCCTAAAAAATGCAATTTTTTGGGGGGTAGTGGTTGCAGCAGCAAAAATTGGTGACTGGATGGTGAACACATATATCTAGAAAAACTATCTTTTGAAACCCAACACTACTTTATGGAATTTCGTTAAACCAACTCATCTCGATTCTTTTCAAGATTAATTTAAAAATAATACCTCTCTAGGAATGTAAAATTCAGAACTTAGCATTGATTTTAGTCCAATAGGGTAAGGTAACCAGGTTTTCAAAGTCTTGATAACTCTTCTGAGGACAAAATGTGAGATTCAAGTTTACCGCTGCATTTGGTTTATTTTGGCTGAGACACCACATGATTGTAACATAATTTGGACAGATGTATCCGTTTGTTCCTCATTCCCATTCCTTTTTTGCATTCTTTGATGCTTAAGACTTTTGTCTTTTGAGTCTTCCCAAATTGCTTCTTTTTGAATTTAATATTTAATTTAGGTTCTTCCATCCATGGTGTCCTTTTGTGTGAGTGATAATTTGTTTCAGCTCATAGATGGAGAAGAACCCCTGAGAAATCCAATCATCTTACTGATTTTTGTTCAACATATCTTTTGATATATCTTTTCTTTCTGGAAAGTTTTGACTCTTTGAGCCTTTTGGCTTTAATTTGTGGTATGGGATTATTTTGAATACCATACACCTGTCTTTCTCGCTTCCTTTCTATGGGTCCTTTACTGCAAGCTTCCTAGGACATATATTAATGTGAAGTGGATGGAGCCCCAAAAGAGTATTCTAAACTTCTCCAACCTCAGTTATTTAGCAGGGTTTTAAAATAGGAATTCAATTCGTTGTTAAAAATAACTTTGTTTCAATAGTCTATCGAATTAAATAGTCTTTTCATGGTATGTTTTGACATAGATCAATCCAATGAGTAGTTATTTGGTTTAAAATATTAGCAATTTGTCCAAAATCCCATGTCCCCCAGCACCAAAAGCTGAGCTGGATTATTTGAAATAAGACTAAAATAAAGTAAAGAAAAACTGGAATGAATTAAAGGAAAAGAAAAGCAAATCAGAAGAAAGAAATCAAACAGAAACAAAAGGTTTATTTATGTACAAAATACCTCTAAGGCATTAACTAAAGTAAGGTTTGAGAACCAAACCATTAATAGGAAGATTCTCTTCCCACCCCTATAAATCCTGGAACTTGTATGTTAAGGGTCCTAACTTTTCAGCAATATGAAATGGGCCAATCAACAGATGTTGAAACTTAGTATGCTTTCCATTTTCATCATGCGGGTGATCCCACTTTAGCACCAAATCCGCCACTTCAAAACTTCCCTTCCAAGACTTGAGCTTGTCAAACCACCTTTTTACAATCTCCTACGGGTGCTTAAACCTCTCTTTAGACTTAGATATAGACTCTTCTAGCTTCAGTAGGGTATTAATTCTAGCTTGTAAAATATCACTACTAGATCCTCTTGACGCTTGGGCTAACTAAGAAGACGACAACAAAATGTTCAGAGGTAAAATAATTTATTTTCCATAAACTAAGGTATAAGGTGATACGCTTAAGAAATTATTGGCTGTGACTCTATCATCCCATGGTGCATTTGGAAGAGCTACATGCCAACTTCTCTGGTTTTCTATGACAACTTTCTTTAAAATTCTAATGATATTTTTATTAGTTCATTCAGCTAATCCGTTACCTTGTGGATAATAATTATTAGACTAATGCAATTTCATTCCTTTCTCATTAGCAAATGTGGTAATTTTAATTGATGAAAAGTAAGATGCATTATAAAAAACCAGGGAAATCGGAACCCCAAACCTGGTCATAATATGGTCTTGTAAGAAGTCTATGACTGCATCCTCGTTCACTTTTCCTAACGGGAACGATTCCACCCATATTGTAAAATAGTCTTTGGCTGTGAGGATATATTTGTGTTGCAATGAAGAGTTTGGATTGATTTCTCCGATGATATAAATTCCCCATTTTTCAAATGGTTTTGAAACAATGACTAGTTGCAATGGCCCAGTTTCCTTTGCTTATCTCCCACCGCTTCTCTAGCATGTATCACACTTCCTTACGTAAGAATGAGAATCGTTAAACAAGTTTGGACAATACTATCCAGCGCTTAATATCTTGTGTGCGATAGTGTCTCCTGAAAAATTTCCTCCAGTAGGACCATCATTCAATTCATTAACAACTTTAGATGCATCTTCCTTTTCCAAGCATCTAAAAAATACTCCATGGTAGTTCTTCCTGAAAATAACTCCATCAATTATCTCGTAAGATGATGACTTCAAGCATAGTGCTCTTCTTTGTTTAGAATTCCAGTGTTCAGGTAAATACCCATGTTGGAGATATTGTATAAGATCTCTGTACCAAGATTATGGAGCTGTGAATATAGGACACATCAACCATGTGAAACTCAGCTTCATTTTCCCAGTCCTCGTCTTCATTATTTTGACTTTCATCCATTAACTTACAAATCCCTCGTCCTTTGATGATAGTGGCTAGTTTAAATTCTAAGTCATATTCTTGTAAAGATGTTACCCAATTTCCTCTTCTTTCTCCCAATTCTTTTTGCACAAAAAGAGTTTGAACTGCTAAGTGAGGAACAATTACTTTGGTTCTATTATTTAGAATGTAAGGCCCGAATGTTTTTACTGCTTTAAATACTACATATTCATGTTTATCAATAGCAAGGTAATTCAACTAAACACCCTGCAAACCAATGCTCATGAATGATATGCTGTACTCATCTTCCCTTTCTTCCTTCTGTGTAAGCACTGTTGTGAGCGAGTTATCAGAAGAAAACATGTATAAGATAAAATATTTCTCAAAATCAGGACTTTTAAGGGAAGATGCATGGGCTATTGCAGTTTTGATATTGTTAAATGAATCCTTTTATATTTCAGTCCATTTAAAGGCTTGACTATTTGTGCAAAACTAGGCACAAACCTTCACACAAAATTTATAGTCCCCATGAAAGATTGCATTCCTTTCTTATTGTGGGGTAAGGGAATCTGTTGTATAGATTCTATCCTCTCTGGGTCTATGGAGATCCCCATTTTAGAAATAATGTGACCCAATAGCTTTCCTTCTAACACTGCAAAAACAAATTTCTTAGGATTCAGAGAGATACCATATTTTCGACAGCGATCAAGAATTTTTTTTAGATGAAACATGTTCTCCTCTCTTTTCTTGGAGAACATTGTTACATCATCTAGGTATACTATCACACTGTGGCCAATTAAACCTCGGAAATCTATAACCATTTCCATTTGGAAGTTTGATCCAACATTAATGAGACCAAAAGGTATTCTTTTGTAAACAAAAGTCCCCTACTTCTTATGAAATGTGGTTTTCATCCTATCTTGTTCTGCTACCAAGACCTGGTTGTAGCCTAAAAACCCATCCAATAAGGAGAACAATTCGGAGCCTGAAACCATCCGTAGTGTTTGATCCATTGGCAGGACTAGATAATTAACCTTGTCTGAGGCACAATTCAAATTTCTGAAATCTACACATACTCTTATTTCACCATATTTTTTCCTTACCAACCCTAAATTATCCACCCACTTTGAGTGTCTAACTCTCAAGATTATCATCGCATCAAGTAGCTTCTTTAATTCATTTTAAATAAGGGATTCTAGCTTGGGATGCATCTTCCTCAGTGGCTGTTGAAATGGTTTCACCCCCGCTTTTATTGGAATAACATGTTGGTTGATGCTAGTGTCATAATTCTTCAAATCCTCATAAGTCCAAGCAAATACATATTTATATTTTTGAAATAAACTGATGAATTTTCTTCTTTCGCCCGATGAACAACATTTCCCCAAGTTCACATACTTGGGTTCAGCCTCTGTCCCAAGATTAATCAACTCATACTATATAGTTGAACTATTCGTTTGGACATTGGAAGGATTTCTAAACTTATTATTCAAATCAAACATCCCTTCCAATGTTCTTACCCCTTTAGGTATGAAGTTCTCATTTTGAAGATTGGATCAATGTTCTTCATCATCAATCACTGAGTCTTTGAAAGTCTCATCATTGGTCAAGAATTCCAGGATCTATTGATCATCATAAAATACCCTCAAATTGGTGAAATTTTCTGGCACGTATGGCCTGAAAATCAATTCAATTGAACATTTATTATTAGTAGGCACTAATCTTGTAGTATAAGTAGCTAACAACTCAGATGCTGGATTTTGTGATCTAGGAATCGAATTGATGTTAAAAGCATTAAAATTTGTTATAAGTTCCCAAACTTCATTTTGATAGCACTTTCAATGTGGTGACAGACATTGAATTGTGTTGTGAACCTTCCTGATAATTATTTCACAATTACCATAAACTTTTAGATTTCTTACTTTGAATTATGTACTTCTTTAATCCCTGGATTAAAGTTTCGTATCCTATTGTGTTATTAGTACATTCAAATTCTAATCTACAAGAAAGAAAAAGTTTATTTTTTCTAGATCAATCAGGATACAACCGGCTCGTGATTGTTCCTGAGTTTTAGAACCATCAAAGTATAGCAACCAAAATCTACCTTCTAATTCTACAGAGCTAGTGCTACTCTCTAAATTAGAAACTAAATTAACTATGTTATAACCAATATTGTCAGTCTGTGAAAACTAAAGGAGCTCGTACTGTGTGTCTGACTCATCATTGGCTTCTTCTGCTTGATAGTTTCTTGGTTCAAGCTAAATGAAATACTTACCCAAAACTGAATGTGAGAAGTTCACAGTCTCATTTTTCCCTTCTAATTGCGTCACATTGTGTTTCATATGTGGTTCCCTCATCACCTTGATCTGATTCCAACAGTTCTTATAGGGAAACCATAAGTGCGACCAGTCAGTTGAAAAATATCCTTCCAACTTCGCTGACCATTCCCTACTCAATATCAATCCATATGCTTCTGGTATATCCACTACTATGATGTCTATAAATTGGAAAACACTTTCTTTCGCAAATAATCGTATCAGCACATTCTTCATTTCTCCTACCACCTTGACTCCGGTTCTATCCAACTGGATGATTTTACATGAAGAAGGTGTTGGTTGGCCATTTATCTTTCTACATACTAAAAGAAACATAACATTAGAATATGCTCCAAAATCTACCAAACAATTGTGTACATTGTGATTGAAAATCTCAAAAGAAAGTAGAAATGGTAATGTTTGGGATTTAGATTTCCCCCAATGCTAGCTTCACTAATCTCTACCTCTGATTGGAAATCATCTTGGAATTTACTGATTTGTGGATCAAAGGCTTCCAAGAGATTCTTTCTTTGTTGAGGTAGGTTACATATTTCAAATAAAGAAATATTTTTCTTTGTTTTCTTAATATCTTCTATTATGTCATATCCCATATCATCTTCTGCTGAAATTTTCTTGCTCCTCTCCACTTTACTTTCTGCAACTGTCACAGGCTTACTGACTATCGTAGCTTTCTACATTGTTATGACTAAGCCAGGTATAGGTGGGGTTTGAGTATTACTGCTGATTTTTTTCTTACTCTCCTTAATCTTCCTAATATTGGGCAGTAATAAACCTTCATCCATTAATGATCCCTTTCTTCTTGTTGTGATATTTACTTCCGAAAGTTGCATTTCCTCAGTAGACTCTTCTTCTTCTAACCCCAACATAGGTACACAGTCCCACAATACCATTGTTGTTTCAGGTGATTCCTCTGGTTCAGTTTCCCTTTCTTCTTTTACTTCGGGCTCGTTTATTTGAGCATCTAAAATTTGGTTCACCACCAAATTCATCAAATTTATCCATTGTGGACAACTTTTCTCAGAATGGGGTTCTTGATGAAAAGTGCAGAAATTGTCCATTCCAACTTTAGTGAAATTCAAAACAGAAGAGCTATGCATAGGTGGTCGGGGTGGACCACTTTCATCTTTTTTCTTGAAGAAAGGTTTCAACTATTTTCTAGATGAACTGGATTCCTTATCTTTTTCTAAATCCTCAATCTTGTTTGATAGCTTTTGTACCATTTTAACAACATTTTACTTGAATAGTCCTCTTTGGGTCTAGTCAGCAACAAAGGTTTCATACTGCTAAAAGTCCGTGTATCTGATTCTGTAGTCTATTTGTTTATACTCTCAAGTTCAGCCTCTACTTTCTTGGATTCTTCATAAATTTCTACCAAGGAAGGTTTTACTGACCTATTAACAAACATTGTTATGTCAGGGGAAAGTGTTGAAGTGTAATATTCCATTAAAGTTTCTTCAATAGGTTTTATGGAAGCACTGAAATTATTTAAATGGGCAACAAACCTTTGACTAAAATCCTGCATTTTTCTTTATTTTCCATCCTTAGAGAAAGCAATTCTTTCATGAGAGCAGTAGTGGTTCTTTGGCTACCAAACTTTCCTTTAAGCAATCTTTCACCAGTATCCTAATTCGTTATAGAATTTGTTGGTAAACCAAAATACCAGGCCGATGCTTTAGCTTTGAAAGTATGTGGAAACATCCTACACACTACATATTCATGCTCTATTGCTAAAAGCTCTAGATCCAAGAAAAAATTCTATAAGTAATCATCCACATAAAAAATTTCTCCCAGATCAAACTTAGGAAATGATTTATCAACATTCTGAGGCAAAGAATGCAATGGAGGAGTCAAGTTGAATGGAGTTCTACCTTTCCAAGCTGGTGGTGGATTAGGATGATTAGCATTAGGTTGATTAGCATTTGTGGGTACATTCCCAACCATTATTTTGCGAGGATAATGAGGTGGAGATTGAATAGTTGACTGCAAAGGTGACTAAAAAGGTGAAAACACAGGGGAATCTGGTCCCAACTGACTGAGTGGTTGAAAAATTTACTGTAATGATAGATTCACCAATTCTTCCAAATTTCCCACAAAAATCGAATATTTCGTGTAAGTGGGTGTTCTTCTAAGAGCTCGCCTTCTCGATTATTCAGGGATTGTCTACAATCCTCCAAGATTTTTCACGTAATACCTTATGTGTCTTCTAAATTCATTAATTACCTAAAACGGAATAGGGTAGAGGAGTTATGTAGTTTCTACTTCCAGGCTTACTCATTCTTTGTGAATGAAATCTTCAGAAAAACTAGTTTCAGATTTATTTCAAGTGGAATAGTTTCGAGTAAGCATATTTCCTATTCCATCCATGCACTAGTGTCACTCCTTCTAGCTCCAAAACTATTGATGCCTAGAAAATCCTAGGTACCGACAGTAGGGATTCTCCCCAATAACTATTCCCAATTAGATTGTTTATCATTTGGAAAGGGGAACCCATCCGATTAGCGGATCGGCTACCGTAAAATTAAAGGAATGTTGAAATCTATTTACCAATTGCGGACCGGTCCACCATTTATGTAATTTTATCTTTTATGAATGATATGCAAGTTCCTAGTCTAAGTGCACTAAATTCCAATGATTTACGAAACTGGAACCTCACGAGTAGTTAGCTACAAGTGAGTCGCATTGGTTCTTACCTTTCTCCTTACATGAATCCATTGCTTGCCAACCACCATAGGAAAAGACAAATATATTCTAATATAATTCTACCTATCAGCAGGGAGAAATATTAATACTAGTATGAGTAATGTATTGTATTGTTTGCACATAGAATTTTACAGATAGTTGATAAACACTGAATACATAAATACAACAGAAAAAAACGCAAATATAGCTCTATGAAGCTAAAGCATTCATCAATCATTCATTGCATGATATTCATAACAGAAAAGGAAATCATTCATAAACACAGAAATAGTTCAGCGGGTTTAGAATGATCTCATAAATTGTGCATCATACTAAAACAGAAATAATTCCTCATTGAGCGATCCACACAACATGTTTTGAAACTCATGCGGTCCTCTCTCCAGCGAAAATTCAGTCCTCGTTATTACAAGAAGAAGTAGTTAACCTTACAAAAAGTTTCAGCATATCACTGCTAGAAAAAGTCCTCTATCTCTTCTACTCTACCCCTATTTATACAAATTACATGTGACCTTTGGTTATCCATGCCCTTTGGGATTCTTCTCCTCTTCTTTCCTTATTTGCTCTCCCTCTTCCTTTTCTCTCTTGGATTCTTTGGACAGCAGTTTCCTTGCACCTTCTACTAATCTTCGTGTTATTTCTTCCTTTTCTTTCCGTGCATCTTCTTCATCCTACTCTTCATGTTTGGGGTTACTACTGCTACTGCCTTTACCTCTGACATTGTGATCTTCCTCCTGAGACGCTTGTTCAAAGAAATCATATTACAAGCATTCTAGTATACTTCTTCATATTTATCCAAATGATCCATGTACTCGAAGTTTAATTTCAGGAGTGCATGGTCCGCTGCAACATTTCCTTGAGAATCATTTCTGTGAAAACTCTTTTCACCAAAATCAAAGTTTTCCATATCTTTCACGAAATATGGTGCACTCTTAACCTTTGAAAACTTATAACTACCGACATATAATGAAATCAGTAGGAAAAAGGGCATCAGTAGGAAAACAACCTTTTTAATGTCAAACAAATAACACATGAAACCATCCAAGAAGAGTTTTCTTACTACTTCGTTATGTACTACGTAGTCAGTAGCATACTTGGGATGCAGTGAAGGGGCTTTAGTCTCTCCATACATTCTTAAGTAAGTACCTTCTTTATAAAATAAATAATCTCCAATTTCCCTTATGGATTCCAAAGAACCTTCAGATAGGAATTTGCATTCTTCAAGGAAAATTAACCGATACAGTTGCATTAAGAACTCCTCACAAATAAGATTATAAAAATTGTGATATTTGTGAGCCCATAAAATATGGTATGTTGCATAGACGAGTTCTTTTCCTTCCTTCCAGCTACACTTTAGACTCTCAAATGGATGTAATTAGAGTATACAATCAATCATAAAGGATCCCATATAAAAATCAGACTTCTGCCAGTGTAATCCTTCCCGTGCTGCAGTTATACAGGAGGACAAATTGTTAGCTCTGATATTTTCCCAATTGAACACAGTCCCTTCCATGGTTACATGGTACATTAGTGGTGTCCACCCAATATTGTAAAATATTCCATCAGCTCTACTTAATATCTTGTTAAGCATTAGGGCTATCAATCTATATTGGGTGCATAGACTAGCAGTCTCATATTCCCCATATGCCTTTTGTCGAAATGATTTCCCTTCTGCCATCATCATTTTCGTGCATCCAACATAATCAATGGTCAAGATATTTATCCAATCAATTTTCATGATGACTTTGGAGGTTGGAAAGATGTAAGATTTGGCTATGAATGCAGGGGTAAAGGAAGAAAATCCTTTATCTTCAACATTATACAGAATCATCCCTTTCGCATCAACCTTAGACAAAGGCTATCCAATCACCTCGGATCAAGGAAACAATTGTGGTACTGTGGATTCTTTAGTAATTCTTGACCTCAATATGTTGTCAAATAAAGTTAGATCCTCCAATAATGTGTCTAGAACTTTCTGGTCCTCGAGGCATATGATAAATCTTCCCCCACTTGAATTCAAGCTCGGCCCTAGTGACAGATTTAGTATCCTCATATATTATCTCTACTTTAGGCGTGGTTTTGACATCTAATTCGTCATCTACAAATTTTTCCTTCTTATTGCCTTTCTTAGGCATGGTATTGGATACAGAATGAGCTTGTAGAAAACACAACAAAACATATCTTAGAATCCCTACTGTTAGAAACCACGTGCATTTAATGGATATAAGAAAAATGAATAATTACTGTAGGAGCTATATCTTGTTTGACAAATCATCTCTTCACGAAACAAGATTAACCAGTATATTATTTACCATATCATCTTTACCCATCAGAAAACAAATCGCACTGTAAAACCTCGCATGCCATCCAAAACAACTAAGGAAAACTTGAAAGCAAGACGACAGATCCTAGTTTAATGCAAGGTCAAAAACCGGGAAAAAACCCCATTTCACAAGAGGGATGAGTTTGAGAAGATGAAAGCTTAAAACTATCATTTGAAAGGAAAAATACAAGAAATTGATCAAAACATATTTTGTGTAACCTATGTATGACCTCTCTATGAGATCTATGACCCACAAAACCAAATAAGGGAACGCAGTGGTGCCAATCTACCAGTCACTGAGCCAACCTCCTAGGTTATGAAACCAGACAAAAACAAAGCTTTCAGAACCCTATGGATTCAACACCTTATAACTTCGTAAGCAGATAATATCCAGTAGAGGAAAGGCCAGCGGTAAAGTCAGACCACCTGGATTCATCATTGCATAACCAGATCCCTAATCTTGCCATAATTGAATGACAGAGGTTATAGGAACAGGGTGGGAGTAGGTAAAACATATCACCATGGCCAGAGTATGCTAAGTGAAACAAATCAATGAGTGGCTCAGAAAACGTGCTAAGGACCAAACAAGAGGCTGAAGAGAGGGATTTTAAATCCCATGACAAACGCGACAACCCTAGCTTCGTAAAATGACAAATAAATGTAAAAAACCAAAGAGATTTCCACTTAACCAATTTAAACGAGTTATAATAGGATAGTATCCTACCTGCCAAGAAAAATTGATGGTTGGTTGAAAAACTCAATGCTAACTGCTATGAAGGCTCCAAGTGGCAACCTTTGGTTGGAGAACTCTCAGAACAATAGATTCTCCATAGTATTCAACAACCGTAATGGATGTTCAAATGGGTAAGATCCATAGGCTGCGACAATTCTTAACACTTGCAATCACACCGTGAAAAAGGAAAGACACTCAATGGCTATGTATATAAAAAGCACGGGGATAGACACTTAATGTGGTTGGTGAAAACTTTACGCCACATGAGTGTGAAGGAATGTCGTTTGGCACATAAATTAAATTCATCGAAAAAATGTGTCGACACACGAAGTGAAAAATATCCCGACCACAATGGTTCCATTCCAACGAATTTTTCTGCAACTATCGGCACTCTCTTCCAAAGGTAAGCCATTGATGTCTCGATATGACCTTCCGTCGTTGTGGCAAAAAAAATGATCGGCCACAAGAAAAATTAACTTACCGCTAGCGTCAGTTCCGAAAAGGAAATGTAGCCACCACTCCCGGATCTCCCCAAATAAAAGACTCGATGGAGGACATTAGTTACAAAAGCAAGATTTTTCCACTAGCTGCAGTTGGAACCCAAAAAAATTTCAAAGGTTAAAAACCCGTAGCACAAAAATCGCACAATCGGTTGGAAACAAATCGGGTGAAAAAACAAAATGTAGCCACTGTGTCGACTGCCAGATGAACTATTTTTTGACGCTTTGGGTGATAACAACGTAAGAAATCAACGGTAAAGCATCGGGCGAGGAAGGAAAAACTTTTCCATTGTATCGGCAAATGTTTAGAAAATGGCCTGACACAGCGGATCAAAAGATCATCGTCAAATCGGTTGGAAAACATCGAAAGGAAAAGAATAAAAACTCTGTTGTGTCAGATGAAAGACAAAAAAAAATCGATACGTCGGATCAAAAGGATCATATAATAAACTGGAACGCGTCGGGTCAAAAAGCCATAAATTTTTCGTTGTGTCGACGAAAACATGAAAAGTTTTCCAATACGTGGGGCAAATTTTTTTTCCTTACTTAGTGCAAAAAAACAAACCTTCTTGAGCTTACTTAAGGTGAAACCAAGTCATGAATGACATCTTTCAAAGGGAAAAAAAAGGTCTAATTAATACAAAAATCTAAGAAATTAAAGGGGGCCCCTAAAAATTGCAATTTTTTTTGGAGTAGCGGTTGCAGTAGCAACAGGACCCAATAAGGATGGCATATTAAATAGTTTGGAATAGGAAGTATATACTCCACCTCAACCTTTGAGGAGGTCCACTTGAAAAATAAGGAAACCATATGGGCATAATTATAGCTCAACTTACTTCAAATTTATATTTTCTATCTGCTAAAACCAATTATCCTATAATAGCAAAAGAGCCAATGGACATGGGAAACAAGGAGATTGACCATGGATTAGGATATGGGTGCACTTGGTAAGAATGATAGTTGGGAGTTTATACCTATGTATTATGGAATAAAACCCATTGGATGCAAATGGATGTTCATAAAAAGAATAGTTGATATCAGTTTTGAAAAGTACAAGGAAAGACTGGTTATTAAATTATATTCCCAAATTGAGGGGATATGCTTTGGTGATATTTTTTTCCCAACTGCTAAACTAACATGTATTGGGTTCCTATCGTCTGTAGAAACAACTTTTGATTGAGATATAGAATACATGGATGTGAAGAAAATGTTCCTACATGGTGACTTGTAGGAGGATATCTATATGATAAATCTAGAGCACTATGTTGAAAAAGGTAGGGAGTCATTGGTTGAAAATTATGAAGGTATTTGTATGGTCCCAAAAAAACATCTAGAATGTGGTATTAAAAGTTAATTATTTTGTGTTAATATTACTACTTTTGAGATCCAAATGGGACCATTATGTGTATTACAAACATGATGATGGCCATTTCTGTCACGTCTCCAATTAATTAATTTCCAAATAAGACTATTTGCAAATAATGTTTCACCAACCTACTAGTTCCATAGGTTGAGATGGAGACATAAATTTTGTAATAAGGGGCTATGGGACCCAAAAGTACATTAGTTTACCATATTCACATTTAAATGGGTCACATAAATGATAAATGGTGAGAAAATAATGTGGCATGGGTTAATGAAGACACTTGGAAGCTTGTGAAAACTTTGGGTGACTAGATTCCCCTCACACTTGGCATGATATTGATCCAAATTCAAACACATGGGTAATGTAACATTATTCTATGGCAATGTGGTGTCGAATACCATATAATGAGCCAAGGAAGTCGAATTGGTAAAGGATGGTAACTCCCGTGGAAGAGGAAGAGACTAGAAGACAAGGTGTGCCACTTGAAAGGAGATTCTATGTACTCTATGACAACAAATGATGGAAGATTCTATGACAAGTATGACAAATTCAGACCTGATTGCTGAAATATGAAAAATATGACATGTCAGGGATAAAAATAGCCACCAATAGGTCGAATTTGGGAGTTATAGGAAGCCATTCGATTTGGGGAATGAATTAAAGCATGAAGAGGAAGACAAGTGTCGTGAGAGTTACTAAATCACTAAGAGGAGTTGGAGGAAGCTCATGGAGGAAAATTAGACCTTAGGAGGAATCATAAATTTAATAAAAGTGTTTCATGAGGAAGGAGAATAGATTTTGATCACTTTTCAATTGGCCTTTGGCATTTTGGAGAGCTTTTGCTTGTCCATTGCACGGTGAGTTTTCACTCTCCCTGCTTGTGAACCAATTTCGAGGGAGTTGGATTCCTTTCCAAGTTGGTTGATGGACAGTCCATTCAGAAATCTCATGGGAAATTAATGAAGGATTTTTTTTTGCAAGTTGAAGGTCCATATAGTCGAATTATCATCTATCTCCCCATTCTCTCATTCCTTCTTTTCCATTCCCCCACACTCTCATTTGATGGCGCGCTTGTTGGAGTGATTCTTGCGCCTTGCTGAGGACAGTTGATACCCAATATTTTATACATGATTCATGGATTTGTAATATCATCTACATATGCTCTGTAAGTTGAAATCTCAGAAATATATGGATTTAAGGCTCGCATTCCCCATGCTCTTGAATAACTAGTTTTCATTGATTTGGATTCAATACTAAAGTAACTTTATATAAGATTTGTATGAGGAAATATATATATGTTTTATGATGATGGGGAAGAAATATATGATGTATGGATCTGTAATATTATTTCCACATGCTCTGTAAGTCAAAATATTAGACCAATACATGTATGAAAATCTTGCATACTCATGCCCTTGTATCACTAGTCTTCATGGATTTTGGCTTCAATCTTGAAGTAGTTTTATACCAGATTTGTATGAGAGATATTCGATGAGTTTTAGGATGTTGTGACAGCCTTAAATGATGTACTACTCTTTAATTTTATTTCCATTACCTCTGTGCGTCGAAATCCAAGAAGCTCATGTGTGAAAAGCTTGCATTCCCATGCCATTGAATCACTAGTTTCCATGGATTTGGCTTCAATATTGGAGGAGTATTGTATCAGCTTTGTGGGAGGGTTTTCCTTTGAGTTTTATTTTGTTGTGGAATAAATTTTTATTCCATATATTACCACCATGTTTCATATTACTCCTAGAACCATATATTCTACATTTCCAATGTCAAAGTCTAGCTAGTAATGTAAATTTCCCTTAGGCAATTTTTAGAAAGTTACCCTACAAATGTTGCAAACCATAATCCATTTTCAGAACTTAATAAACATGATTAAGGACATTCATTGATGTTTGATACTCATTCCCATAGTCTGTTCTTAAATTTGGGAGGGTCGTAATTGATTTGGAGAGCTAGTTTGGCCATCACCCTTGGGGGGATTTGAACACAATTTCCTAGTAATTTTGGTATTTTTTTCTTTAGCCCCAAACAAGTTTGCAGAGGTCTAAAGTATGATACAAAGTATGCATAAAACACCTTGGGATGTTTTAAGACTCACCATACCATCTCCTTTTAAATTCTGGACCATTTGGTGAAAGTTGGAACCCTCTAGAGTCATGACTAATTAAGCTCGAATTTTGCTCGAATTGCTCTTTTCTCCAAAATTTTGAAAAGGGACATTATACTTTCCTTGTTATTTATACATTGTAGGTAGATGATATGTTAATTTTTAATAACAGTAAGAATGTGATTAGTGATTTAAAGGCTTGGCTTTCAGCACAGTTTTGCATGAAGGACTTAGGGGCTACAAAATATATCTTAGGAATGGATATTAGGAGAGATATAGAAGACATAAATTTTTTCTTGGGATGAAGCATGTGAACTTATGTTATAGAATTTTTTGTATGGAAGATTGCAAACCTTTGATTGTTCCTATTTTTGTGGGAACTAATATTCCAGTTGATTAGTATCCTATAACACTTGCAAACATGATCATGTTCCTTATGATAGTGCATTTGGTAATTTGATATATGCTATGGTCTATACCAAACTAGACATTGAGCAAGCAATGAGAGCCTTATATTGAAGCACATACAATCCTAGACATGAACATTGGGTTGCACTAAAGAGGGTCTTCATGTATTGCAAGATTCTTCCAAGTATTAAAATTGTTATCGTGATGGAATTCCAGAGGACCAACACTATATGGATGTACAAGGTTGTTTAGATTATAATTTGACCGGATATATAGTTAGGAGGAGGTCTACCAATGAATATATGTCACAACTAATTGGCATATTAGTGAGTTGGATGAGGCAGTAATAGGATGTGGTCACTTTGTCCACTATATAGGAATAGTATATGGTGGCTAACCATGCTTGTAGGAAGGTCGTTTACTTTATGAAAAAATGTGTTTAGATGTGTGGATAAGTCATTAGTGTGATAATAACAATACTATATGTATGGA
>LPNX010438240.1:141597-210823 GCA_001517045.1 Pseudotsuga menziesii
GCTCCATCAAATTTTTTAGATTCCAAAGTAAAAAAGGACCCTATTTTTGCAATCGAAAAGATCAAAGCCTCGTCGAATCCTTTGTTTTAAGCCTTAAATCCTAAGTTGTTGAACATTTACATGTCATTTTGTAGCCCAGCCTTTCTATGCCGAAGCAAATTGGCTAGATCTCTTGTGTTAACCATTAGTATACTATTACTCGCGATATGTGCATGTTCGATGTTCTTACCAAAACCATTGGGCCTCTCAGGCCATTCGCTAATTTGTCACATGTCATCACGAACCCGAGACTAAGAAACCGAACTTCTATTTATTTACAACTAATTTTGTCAAATTTTGCAAAATACTTTCAATGGGACAATTATTAATCCCAAGCTCCAAACAATTAGATAAATGCTTGCGTCCGCCGATATTTGAGAGTCGTGAGCACTCATCTATATATAGTATTTTATATTTCCATCTTTAAAGCATGTGGGATAATTTCATTACATAAATAATTAAAAAATGCAAAACGACAAGCGCCTTATAGCAAATTGACATACGGTGATTAAAAGCAGTGGAGAGTGGTATGGTGAGTCATCACAAGTGCTCTGAGGGATAAATTTCCGAACGCATGAAGTGTATGACACGCTGGTGTATTTGTCGAATGTTACTAAGCTATTTGCTCAAATTCTGCATGAAATGGACACGTGGAAGGATTGACTAATCCAGCACATCGATACAAGTTGTTGAGACATATTTAGGTGATTGAGAACAATACCAAATGGAAACCGTTCACTAAAAGCATACATCTGAACGCCAAGTAGGAGTCGACGGGGCATCATTTTGCCACCACACTCCTTGTCGTCATCAATGGACTCTCTTTCCTAGGTTTCTAGATTCTCAAGCATTTAATATAATTTGAATTGATTGTTTCAAAGATATTGTTAATGCTTAGTCAAATTGGTTCATGTTGTCAAAACCTCTCTAGAAAGGGTCATCACTCATGTTAAGAGCACAAAGGCTATGAAAGTGTGTTGTAACCTTTGTTAGTTGTTGAACAATACATTAAGATTGCTTTGGAGTGAGGGGGTTATCTTTTGAAATTTTTTCCCTAGGAAATCATTATTTAATGGTTATTTAATGGTTTGTTATTCCTATCATTTGTGTTTGTTGTAACTATTTATTTTATTTTCTACATATGTTTATCTCAGTATATGAAATGTATTCCACACTTTTGCTTCTTTTCACATGAATTTCAAGAAAAGAAGGAATTGAGAAGAAAATTCAAGTTCATACACAATAAATTAGTTGCACCTTTAAAGTGGTGCAAGTGGTTACAATAATGGAAAACAATTATAGTGATCATTTATCAATTTCAATATTCAAGCAGTTATAATCTATGAAGCACAAGACTCTTTAGAGACTTAGGATTCAGGTTGTGGGTGTCAATATTGTTCCTTAGTTGAATTGGAGAATATTGAGTGGTGGGTAGTTGGAAGGCCAAATTCTATGATATGAACTATGTTGTGCTCATATTCAGTTGGATGAATGTTCTTAGTTGCAGAGAGTCTGGCTGATTTTGGGTTTAGGAATTGTTCTTTTGAAAAAGGGGATTTATATTTTTATTTGGAGAAGAGAATTTTAGTCTTAGAAGGAATGGAAACTTTGAGCTAAGATAATATAGGAGGATAATTAATAAGATGACTTCAAATCCAAACAGAAAGTTGCCAAGCTAATATCCCCTAACCATGTGGAGATATAGACTAGAAAAGGAGATTCTATCTGTTGTAAAAACAAAAGGCCTCTTAGAGAACTTGGCAATTGCTAATGAATTGAACATATATTTGTCCAAATGTAAAAAGTGTATCTCTCTCAACCTATCAAAATATTGTTGGAGGGTGGATTTGGAGGGATTGATACCTATCTCATGCATAACAAAAATTTGCGAATGATATAAGAATGTATTGGGATGTGATAAAATTGTACAGACTACCTCTATGTCTTTGGTATCATAGATATTCCTATCGAATAGAGATAAATAGGCTAAGATCATTAGCATTAAATATGGTAAGATAACAATAGTGAGATGGGTAAAGTTTCTATCAGTTAGCAACCTCTATTGGCTTGCCTATGCATTGTGTGTAATTCCCAAGACCACTTGTGGTAAGGAGAGAGAGAGAGAGAGCCACCGAAGTAAGGTGGGAAAGAGACTAGTGTTTTGTGACACTACCCATCTTTTGTAGCAAGTGGTATTTGACAATGCCAAGATTCAATAGACAATAAACTACCTAGTTGCCACAGTTCAAAATTGTGAGAGAAGAACCCCTTTATTGGGAGAAAAGACAAGATGATGTTCAAGTTGTAGGAAGAATTCATTATATCTTGTTAGAGGAAGCATATTTTAGCTCGCAAATTGAAGGCCATCTTTTGATGTAGTATTTTATTTTGAATATTTTTCAATTGATCAGTTCCTCACTTGAAGTGGACTCAAAGACATATCCCATGTGGGTGAACCCATTAACAATTGTTGAGTATTTTTTGTGTTTTTAATTTTCATTTCAAATTTTAGTTCTTTAAAATATGAATTAATAGAATACCGTATTTTAGAACTAATTTTAGATCAAGTTTCTATAAAAGCACTAGATAAGTAATTAATGTTTATTTGAATTTGCAAAATTACTAGCGTTGAATGCAAACTAGGTCTAACATGAATCAAAGAAAAGTTCAATTGAAAAGTACATTCCTAAAATTGGGTTGATACATGCATTCCAAATACAAGAAATGGAGTCTTCTAAGGAAGGAAGCATCTTCAAAATTGAAGCAATGTTTTGACACACCTTTTTGGAGATGAGGACCATAGTGGAAAAATTATACAAGGAGTGGAAGAAGAATGAAAAAGGCCCAAGTCAAGAAAAAGAGACATAGGAAGGAAATTTCTCTTCAATACATGACAAAGGTAAAGGAGAAGGAGTTGGTGGTGATTCTCCTAAAACTTCTTCATCTCCATCCTCTTCTTCAAGTTCAAGATCCTTTTCAGTTCCATAGAAGAAACAACCAGATAAAGTTGATTCTAGTTTTCCTACGTCTTGGTCGAAAATAAACACGATTTACCAATATATGATGAAGAGTTTAATGTGAATAAATTACATAATTGGATCAAGAAAACTGAAGTATATTGTAGGGTTCAAAATATCGTGGATGAAGAAGAAAAATTCTAGCTAGCTACTCTTCAACTAGGAGGTACAATACTGATTTGGTGGGAAGGTAAGAATAAAAAAGGTAAAAATATATCTTCCTGGTATGAATTCATAGTTGCATTAAAGAAGTAACTTTATCCCTTAGAATATATGAAGCAAGAAATAAGGAAGAATCTAAGGAAACATCGAGGACAAAAGGTGCAAGACTATACTCAAGGGTTTACAAAGAATGCATTGACACTAGGTATTCCTCTTTATATGAAAGAAACTCTTTTGAAATATATTGGTGGGTTGCATATTTATTTGATATATATTATTCTTATTTTAATCCAACTAATATTGATTAATTTTGTGTCCAAACTACTCAATATATTGAATCAAGCAAAAAGAATGTTCATGACAACTTCTTAAACAAATTAACTAAGTTAGTTGAAAGACAACACAAAGGAAATGGTAAATTGAAATGAACAAATACAATGAACAAATAAGATGAGATAATCTATGTTCACATTGCAAAAAGGAAAGACATATTGAGGCTAAGTGTTGGAAACATCATCCAAAATTGAGAGCAAAGAGGTTTTTAAATAAGAAGGGTAACAAAAAGACCACAACTACAATCCAACTGGATATTGGATCACATTCAAGTGATGAAACCAAGATCATAGCCATGGGATTAAAAGCTACACCTAATCTATCCATGATCAAAGGAAAATAAGTGGGTTGTTCCATATTAGAATTATCTCGAAATATACTAAGATTGATATCATCCTTTATAGTCATTCACAATCTAATATCATTTTTTAATAAAATGATAAGAATTTGGGATGAAAATAAACCTCATCCTAAATTGTATCCTTTTGGGATGGGTATGTGAAGATGCTAAGTTACATGTATCTAAACAATGTAATCTCAAATTTGCAATCACCTCCAAGCTCATAGATGAGGTAGAGTTAGATGTCGTACCACTTGATATTTATAGAATTATTTTGTGAAGTCCTTATTTGGATGACACGAAAACTATCTTCTATGAGGAATATAATTACAAGTATAGTTTCACAAAGGATGGGACTGAGTACATTGGAAGAGATCACCATGTGAAGACGAAATTGTCTCTTGTTACTACATGACAAATGAAAATGATTTTGAATGCAAGAAATCATTTTGTATCCGTGATTGTAAAATCTAAAAATGATGATAAATACAAATCTTTCCAATGATGTGATCCTAAATGTAAAGTTGAATTAGTTAATACTATTTATAACTATGATGAAGTGCTTCGGGAATCACATGGATTACCTTCAAGGAGAGAGATACAAGATGAGATTCAACTGCAACAAGATGTACATCTTCCTATCATTGGCATGTGCAAGTTATCTATGATTAGCAATGAAAAAATAAAGAAGCCAATTCAATAATTTATAGAAAAAGCAATCATTGACCAAGTACTTCACCATGCAGATCACAAATTTTGTTGGTAAGAAAGAAAGATTATATGGAGAATGTGTGTAGAATTTTGGGAATTGAAAAAAACCATGGTGAAGAATGATTACCCTCTCCCTCGTATTGATGATTTATGGGATCAATTGAAAATGCAACTTGTTTCACTAAGTTAGACTTAAGAAGTGGTTTATCATCAAATAAGGATTTTTGAAGATGATATTTCAAAAACTAATTTGAAAATGAAACAAGGTTTATTTGAATGATTGGTTATTCCCTTTGGTATTTGTAATTCTCATGTTGCTTTCATGCAGGTTATGAATGATGCATTTATGCCATTCATAGATGATTTTGTAATAGTCTAATTAAATGATATATTTATCCTTACTAAAAGTTGGGATGATCATGTAAAGCATGTTAGGAAGGTCTTAGATGTTTTGAAAAGGGGAAATTGTGTCTAAAGATATTAGTGAATTTGGAAAAAACATCTTTAGTTTATTTTGGCTATATAGCAGGGGGTGGTGAATTGAAAATTGATCCCTTTAGTGTTTGGTAAATCTAGGTTTAACATGGATTTTTTAATTACTTTTCATTAGGTTTTAATATTGTGTTTTTATTATTTGATTGTATTATTATTTGATAAATTAAGTGGACACGTTTTTCTCTATATTATTTTTTTAGAGCCTACATGTTTGTGTAGTCTTACATTACGTTTGTGACAACATATCCCCCATAATGGGTTGTATAACACCTCTCTACTCTCGATGCAAATATAAAAAAAGTTAGGATCTTCCTGGGGGAACTTCAATATTGGAGGAAGTTCATTTCTAACTTTTCATTTATTGCATCTCCTTTACATGCTTTGACAAGTACTAAGAGGGTGTTTCAATGGGGAGGTAAACAACAAAAATCCTTGAAGACATTGAAAGTGAAGATCATTATAGATCCATTTCTAGAATTTCCCAATTTACAACATCCATTTGAGATTGAAATCAACTCAAGTGATTATACCATGGGAGCAATGTTAAAACAAAGAGGGAAACTTGTTTGTTACCATTCAAAGGCCTTCACAAGTGAATTGAGGATATCATACTTATAACAAAGAATTGTATTCTTTTTTTTAAAGTGTGAAGAAGTGGAAATACTATTGTATGGGTAAAGATACAATCATGATCTATACGTATCATTATCCTTTGCAAAATCCTCAATCACAAACAAATCTACAACTATCACATCAATTCCGATGGATGGGAATCTTGCAATAATTCCATTTGGTCATAAAGTATAAGAAATGCATACAAAAATATGTTGTTGATATGTTATCTATATCTCTTGTTAATGTATCCATTGTTTTACAACATAGTTCATTAAGTAATGAAAGTTACATTGAACAATATGCTAGAGATGAACATTTTAAGGATGTATTTGAAACAATAATCCATTGTACTAAAGTGGAATAATTAGATTATCATGGACATGAAAAATTGTTATATCATCTTCGTAAATTGTATATTCCATGAGATGGAAGGGTGCTCGTAATGAAAGAAGCACATAATTCTCTTATTTTTGGTCATTTTCGTATAGGAAAAACAATAGCACAATTGCAACCCTATTGTTATTGGCCTTGAATGTATGAAGCTATGTCCAAATATGTAAAAGAATGTGTGAACAATTCCACTTGAAAACTAATAAAGAGAAAATTGGGTTTATATATGCAACTTCCTATACTATGTTGTCCATGGGAATGTGTGTCTATGGATTTTCTAGGTGATTTGCATGTTTCCAAGAAAGGTTGGGATTATCTAAATGTTGATATAGACAAATTTAGATTGTGTTTTGGTTCCTTAAAAGAAACATGTGGTAGGAGAAGGGATTGCACATTTTTATTCCAGTATGTATGGGTTCCTTTTGTTTTTTCCCACATACATTAAATTTGATCAAGCTTCCCATTTTATTTGGAAATTGTGGTCATATTTGTGGGATTTAATGGAAAATAAGATTCATAAGAGCACTACCTTTTATCCATAGACTGATGGAAAATTGAAAGTGGTAAAATAAATGATACACTTACTTTGAGGATATTGTAATAAGCATCCTAAAATTTGGGATTAACAAATGTATTATGTATAGCATGCCTATAAATGTGTTATACAATCTTCTACACATAGGTATCATTTTGATATATGTTTTGGTTGTTTTACTAAATCTCCTTTGGACTTCACTTTTGGGAATGTTTCAATGGTGAATGGACATAATGATGCAAAAAAGCTAAGAATTTCATCTAGAAGATCCAGATAGTTCATGAATCCATACATGAATAGTTGGAAAAGAGTCAAGCCAAATATAAGGCTAGGAATGACAAGCATTGGGTTGATCATCACTTTCAAGTTGGCGGTCAAGTTTGGTTATATATTATCAAAGAATGAATTAAAAGTGAAGGTGAAAAGACCAAGCCAATCAACTACGGTCCATTTACAACTTTGGAAATATTTGTGACAATGATTTATGGTCAAGTTACCTCCATATATGTAAATGTTTTATGTGGTTAATTTTAAAAATTGAAACTATATGAGTCTTATATGATCATGGATCAAGGTGAGAGTGTTCAAGTTCCATCTTTTGATGATTTTTCTCTTGAATATATTGACAAGTTGCAAGAAGATGATATTCTTAATATGAGGGTGAGGACTTTACAAAGGTATTATTTTGAGTACCTTCATGTGGGTCTACAAGGAATGCATTTGAGTAAATCACGATGGATGAAAACCAAAAAATTAAGGGAGTTGTACCCTCACTTATTTTATGAGTAGAACCAAAATTTTGGAGGTACAAAAGATTCTTATTGGGGAGGAATGATATGGGAGGATAATTGACATGATGGCTTCAAATCTAAATAGAAATTTTCCAAGACAATATCCCCCAACTTGTAAAATACCCATATAACCTTCTAAAATGCATATAAGAAAAAATTCTCTTTCACATAAAACATTGGGCCATAAATCTTCATATAACATTCATTCTTAATCTTAATTGTCCCTACAACAAGCCTTCTGCAAATAAAAGGTCCTTTCCGCAATTTAAAAGGTCGCTTCTGCAATTAAAATGTCCCTTCTACAATTAAAAAGGTCCCTCCTGTAATTAAAAGGTCCCTTCCACAAATAAAAGGTCCCTTCCACAATTCCGCTTCCACAATGCAGATTACGGAACCCCATATATTTTAATCAATTTAATATTCCACTTTCCGCATTCCGCAATGCGGATTGCAGATTGTGGAAACCCTTATATTTCTACACTTTTCTTTCCGCCTTCTGCATTCCACAATGTAGATTGCGGAAACCCCTTAACTTTCAACACTTTTCCATTTCCTCATTCCACATTCCGCAATTTAGATTACGGATTGCAGAAACCCTTATATTCCCAAAATTTTCTTTTCTGCTTTCCACATTCTACAATGCGGATTGCGAATTGCAGAATCCTTAACATTTCCAAATTTTTTCCTTTTCGCAATGCGGATTGTGGACTCCGAAAGACTTGAAATTTTGAGAACTTTTCCTTTCCTATTTTCGCATTCCAAAATGCAGATTGTGGGTTGTGGAACCATTAACATTTTGATGACTTTTCCCTTCCACTTTTCGCATTCTGCAATGCATATTGCAGATTGCGAAAGTCCTAACAATTTAACAACTTTTCATTTTCCCTTTCTGCAATGCAGATTGCAGGATGTGGAATCCTTAAAATTTTGATGAATTTTCCTTTCCTCCTTCCACATTCCGCAATGAGGATTGTGGATTGCATAATGCCTAACATTTTGACAAGTTTTCATTTCTGCTTTTTGCATTCCACAATATAGATTGCAGATTGCGAAAACCCTAATAATTTAACAATGTTTCCTTTCCACTTTCTACATTCCGCAATGAATATTGCGGATTGCAGAAACCCTCATATTTTATACGTTTCACCTTCTTCTTTTTGCTTTCCGTATGCAGGTTTCGAGTTGTGGAAACCACTTAAATCTTTACAAATTAACTCCCACCTTCTGTTTTCGTAAAGTGGATTGCAGTTGTGGAAAACCCTTAAATATTCGTAATATTAACTTATTTTTTCCGCTTTCCGCAATGAGGATTGTGAATTTTAGAAGAATCTTAAGTTCTTTACATTTTTAGCCTTGTTCTCGCTTCCAAAATTCAGATTGCGAGTTGCAGAAATGCTCCCCTTTCCTTATAAATTTTGCATTCTTTTTCACTTCCGCAATGAGGATTGTGGGTTGTGGAAATAATCATTTCTTAGTGAATTCATTTAGTTTATTTCCTATGTGATTTTCTTAGGTGAAACCTAGGGGGTTGTCCACCTTCACTGGCCTCACAACCTTATGCTGATTTTGTTACTTAAGTCAACTTAAAGCTTAGGAAAAACATAGTGGGAATTAGTATCTAGCTGCCATACATTCCTTTACGGATTTACCATTCATTCAAGGATTCAAGGTATTATACAAGAACCTAAAAAAAAGGGAGGGTTCAACCTAGAACAACACTCAAGCTTCCCTTGATGGGAAAGTTACCACAGGTCTTGGAGAGTGGGGTCCTAAGGCATATAAGTGATTCCTTGTAGGGTTAGTAATACACCACTAGAATAACCATTTAACCAAATCCCAAGTCTCAGTCATTCCAAAACAGAGCAAGTGCAATTACATAATTAGTAACCCAAATGAACTATGTAGTCATAGTCATTCATGACAAAGCATGAGTAATGCATTATTTGGAAGCCATCTACTCGATGCAAGTTACAGCCAATAAGAATAGAGCAGGGGCATTACATCACTAGTAAAACAAATGGACAATGCAGTCACATTTGTTTTTAGACAAAAACGGTTAGAGTTGTATTAATCACTTTCTGATTAACCAGAATCTACAGTGTACAAAATTGAAGAGGGTTGATGACCTCTAACAGTGATGCCAACCTTGTTATGAGTTATGACTATCTTGGAAGATAAATCCCACTTGCTTCTAGAGATTTTTTGAGAGAAAGAAAAAATTTTCTTACAAGAGTAAACTTTCACAAACTGTGAGCAGAGAAGAATGCAGAAGCAAAACATTAATCAGTAGGGGAGGAAGAATTCCCCTTAATAAAAGAGTCTAACCGCTTATGAGATCCCAAAAAAATGTTTGAGGATGCTTCCTTTTCCCTACATTCTTTGTTGTACTTTCACCCTCTGGTGAGGGGGGGAGAGGGGGCTGAGAAGTCTTCAGGGTCAGAGCTTCCTTCTGACCCAGCGGAAACTAAGGAAGCTAGTCCTGCTTGTACTAAGGTATCTTGATCTAACGCTTGGGAATCTCTCTTGGAGCCTGAAGGAAGGCTTGGAGAAGCTTCTTTCATGGATGGGGAAGTGATAACTATTGTCAAGGGGGCAGAAGGGCCTAGGGGGGTCTCGCCCCGCACCAGATCTTCTACTGCTTCACACTCCTATGCTTCTACTTCCTTCAAAAATTCAAATCTATTTTTGCTTTACAGTGGAGGAGAGAATGCTGTGGAAGGATCTTAAAGAGGATCATTTTGCTGTTGAGGCTCCTTTTGCCGAGGGGGATGGCATAGATTAGTGACCGTCTAGAACTCTGCTTCTTTAGTTACCTGGGGAACATTTGATTTCTGAGATTCGGAAAGCTTGGGGCAGCTTTTTGCAAAGTGACCATAGACATGGAAAAAGTTGCATTTGAATGGGATCTGCTCATAATCCAGCTCTTGCATGTGGCTCCATTCTCCTAATGTAATATTTAGGGCCTTCGGGAGCCCTTTTTCAAGATTTAGCTCCACACAAATGTAGGCACATGTAAATTGGCTCCCTTTTGGATCTGCACTATCTAGGTAGCACCCTAGCTTATTACCAATATCTGCAAGAGAGATTTTCCCCCAAAGATGAAGTGGGAAGTGAGGTAGTCTTACCCAGACTGGAGTGGCTGTGATCTCTGCTTCTGGGTTAAAACTTAGATTCCAGAGGGCTAAGAACAACCCTCTCGATCCCATGAAGAAAAGACCCGAGAGCCAACTAATTATGTCTTTAATTTGGGCCAAAAGAATTTCTTTCTGAGGGTTGTTATCATCTTTTGGTAACTAGAGTTCCCTGCATAAGGAGGTTTGTGCATTTCATTTAGAATAAATAATTTTAAATCTGCAACATTAGGCATGTATATCCTCTCTTTAAACCAAATCAACCCTTTCTGGTCTACTTTGAATTTTTTCCCATTCAAGTTTACCTCATCTTTTAGCAACTTATTCAGTAAATTTTCATACTCAACATCATGTATGCTAGCTATTTCTATTCTTCTCAACATATCACTTTCTGGTTGGATCCTAGTGTTCTCATGCACTTTGTGAGTTCTTCGACTGAGTGCATCAACTACCCTATTTTCCTTACCCTTGATATGCTTTAATTCAAAATCAAATTCACTTAAGAAGCCCATCCATATTTCCTTTCTGTCATTCGTTCTAGGCTGAGTAAATAGATTCTTGAGACAAGTGTTGTCTGTCAACAACAGGAACTTCTTCCCTAACATGTAGTGGCACCACATTTTTAAGGCATGCACTACAACTGCCAATTATAGATCATGCACTACATGATTTCATTCATGTTCCTTTAATTTGCGATATTCATAACATACCACATTCCCTTCTTGAAATAATACTCCCCGCAATCCCTCCTTACTAGCATCAGTACATACTATGTAGTCTTTATAGGGGTCAGCCACCTTTAATATTGGAGTCATGGTTAATAACCCTTTTAGATTTTCAAAAACTCTCCTGACACTTCGAGGACCACACAAAATTTACTCATTTCTTCTATAAGGAAGTAATGGGATAAGATATCTTTGAGAATCCTTGGATGAACCGTCGGTAGTAATCGGTGAGTCCCATGAAGGAACAAATGTCCGCGACATATTTAGGAACATGTGATTATGAAATATCCTTTATCTTCTGTGGGTCTACTGCAATCCCATTTTCTAAGATGACATGACCTAGGTACTAAATCTCTTTATTAAAGAATTCACACTTCTTAAACTTAACATACAACTAGTGGTCTCTTAAGGTCTGCAGCACAATCCTTAAGTGTTGTTGATGTTATTCCTCCATCTTGGAGTAGATTAGGATATCACCGATGAATATCAACACAAATTGATCTAGGTATTTGTTAAAAATACTATTCATTAGACACATGAATGTAGCAGGGAAACTAGTTAATCCAAATGGAATTACTACGAATTTGTAGTTCCCATATATTAGAGTCCCATCCCTTTTATTAACAAATAAGACTGGTGCTTCCCAAGGGGACACAATGGGTCTAATGTAAACCTTATTTAGCAGTCATTGTAACTATTTTTTCAATTCAGTTAACTTAGGGATGATCATACGATAAGGTATCTTAGATACCGATGCAGACCCAGGTACAACCTTAATGGAAAAATCTATTTCACGTTGAGGGGATAGTCCTGGTATCTATTCTGGAAACACATCCATAAACTCACTTAAGACTGGGTGGTCCTTTACCTATGTTTGACCTTCATTAAGAAGAAGGTCTATGACCTGCACTATGTACAACTTACAAACCTTTCTCATACATTTCTTTAATTGCATGGCAGATATTTGTCTTAAGGATACAAGTTTACTAATACCTTCTACCTTCCTAACAACTTAATCCTCAGCCACATAAGTAAAGGTTTTATCACAACAATTCAATATTAATTTATACTTTTCTAACCATTCCATGCCAATAATCATATCATAAGACCCTAGAGGAAAAACATTCAGATTAATCCTAGTCACCTGATCCAGTATTTTAACTTCACAATCAACAACAAACTCAGTTACCTTTCTTTTTGCTCCAGTGGCCAGTTGGACTAGCCAGGGTTTTGCATGTATTACCTTTGAGAGCTGGTAGTTCTCTATCATATTGGGAGTGATGTAGCTTAAATTATCCCCTGGATCATATATAAATACTTTGGTTATAAATAATACCCTCAATCTCAACAATCGCAGATTGATGATCTGCTTGTCGATTTTCTAGAGCTACGTTAATCTAGTGGAAACTTTTCCCAACTTCCCCAATAGTGGAATATTCTTGCAGATTGTGAACATACTTATTTCAGTGCTTGAAGAGTGGGAAGTTTATTCTTTAATGGGTCTCTCCAAATTCCCAGCACTTCAGGGTTTCTTTAGGGGTTCCAAGAACCCCTTTAGGTCCAAGGTTCACAGCTTTACCCTTTTTCTATTGAATTTGTTCATTTATGCAGAAGGAATTTCCTTGAGGGTTCCTTGGTATGTTTTTGAAGGGTGGGAGCTGGAATCACTTCTTGCACTGGGTAAAAATTTAATGTTTCATATCCTTCCATACTCTGGAGAGGTCGTTCCTTTGTTTGTACTATTCAAAGAACAACCTTTGATTTCTTAATACTTCATCCAAATTTTTTGGATTTTTAAATCCAATCTGGTCCTTATATGAATCTAGTAGATAGCTTAAGAATCGATGGATCTTCACCTTTTCTTCCTTAATGTAAGGCACAAACCACAACATATCCAGAAACTTGTTGATGAGTTCTTCCATAGTCATCGGGTTGGGTTTTAATTCATAAACTCCTTTGTCTTTATTTTGTAGTGGCTCCCTAACAAATACTATGTCTTGAAAATATTATTGAACTCGAGCGATTCTAGGTTCTTCTCCTTTAACCCATGGGAAATCCTTAGATCGTGCCACCAAATGTTGGCCTTTCCCTTAGGTTGTAGATTTCCATCCTCACCTTCATGTTACTAGAGTAATTGTAAATTTGAAAATACTTCTTAATGTCTAGAAACCAAGCTTCTGCTTATTCTCCGGTCTTTTTTTCCTAGTCAAAGATGGTTGGATTGATCTTCTTAAATCCCCCCTCTAGATGATCGATTTTTCTTTTCCCACCCAACTTAACTTGATTCTCATATTTTTGCGTATTGTTGGAGGAGCTGTCATCTCTTTACTAACTTTCCCCAACTTCCGAGTCCCTCCTTTATGTTTGGGGTTTTTCCCCATTGTTCTTTTCTTGCAAACTCTACAATAATATCTCATTTATCTCATGCTGCTTCTCCGAAGCCTTCTTTAGCTACTCATTATCTTCTTTGAATCTTTGTATCTCTACAATCATATTCCTCATCATTTTGAATACTTGAATGGATTCAGAGAGGTCTTGTTCTGGTTTCATTGAGCATAGTGATGGTGCTCCTTCTTTAGGTCGATTTGCAACTTAATCTTGTGAAGCCATTGTTGTACCCTATAATCGAACAATTTTTCATGTATACAAAACATTCCAGGCACAATTTTTATGGTCATAAAAAATTTCTATAATTCAACGGAATTCGATGTTCCCAAAATGCGACAAGGTTGAAACCTGTAGATCTGATACCATATGTAACATACCCATATAACCTGCTTAAATGGATATACAAAAAAAATTCTCTTTCACATAAAACATTGGGCCATAAATCTTCCTATAACATTCATTCTCAAGTTTAATTGTCTCTGCAACAACCCTTCCTTAAATAAAAGGTCCCTTCTGCAAAAAAAAGGTCCCTTCCACAATTAAAAGGTCCCTTTTCACGAATAAAAGGTCCCTTCCACAATTAAAAGGTCCCTTTTCACGAATAAAAGGTCCCTTCCACAATTAAAAAGTTCCCTTCCTCAATTAAAATGTCCCTTCCGCAAATAAAAGGTCCCTTCCGCAATTACGAAGTTCCTTCCGTAGTTCCACTTCTGCAATACAGATTGCAGAACCACATATATTTTAATCAATTTTCTTTTCCGATTTCTACACTCCGCAAAGAGGATTGTGTATTGAGGAAAACCTTATATTTCCACACTATTATTTCCACCATTCGCATTCCACAATGCGGATTGTGCATTGCGGAAACCCCTTAAAATTTAACACTTTTCCCTTTCCTCTTTCTGCACTCCGCAATGTGGATTGCAGATTGCGAAAAACCTTATATTCCCACAATTTTCTTTTCCACTTTCCACATTCCGCAATGCGGATTGTGGATTGAAAAATCCTTAACATTTCCATGATTTTTCCTTTATGCTTTCAGCATTCCACAATGCGGATTGCAAATTGCGAAAGCCCTAAAATTTTGACAACTTTTCCTGTCTGCTTTCCGCATTCTGCAATGCGTATTGCAGGTTGTGGAACCCTTAACATTTTGATGAATTTTCCTTTCCACTTTCTGCATTCTACAATTTAGATTGCAAATTTCAGAGCCATAACATTTTGACAACTTTTCGTTTCTACTTTCTACATTCCACAATGTGAATTGCGGGTTGCAGAACCCTTAACATTTTGACAAATTTTCCTTTTCGCTTTCCACATTCCGCAATTCGGATTGGGTATTGTGGAAGGCCTAACATTATGACTTTTCCTTTCCTCTTTTTTCATTCCACAATGTGGATTGCGGATTGTGGAAACCCTATTAATTTAACAACTTTTCCTTTCTTTTATCCACATTTCGCAATACAGATTTCAGATGGAAGAAACCCTAATATTTAATATGTTTCACCTTCCTCTTTCCTCTTTCTGTATGTGGGTTGTGGGTTGAGAAAACTACTTAAATAATTACAAATTAACTCCCACCTTCCATTTTGTGTAATGCGGATTGCGGGTTGCAAAAAACCCTTAAATATTCATAATATTAACTTCTGCATTCCTCTTTTCGCAATGCGGATTGTGGATTGTGGAAGACCCTTAAGTTATTTACATTTTTAACCTTTTTCCCACTTTCACAATGTGTATTGTATATTGCGGAAACACTCACCTTTCCTAATAAATTTTGCATTATTTTCTCTTCCGCAATGAGGATTGCGGGTTTTGGAAACACTCAGTTCTTAGTGAATTTCTTTACTATATTTCTTGTGTGATTTTCTTAGGTGAAACCCAGTGGTTTTTCCACCTTTAGTGGCATCACAGCCTTAGGATGAGTTTGTTACTTAATTCAAGTTCAAACTTAGGAAAAACATAGTGGGAATTAGTAGCTAGCTGCCATACTTTCCATTACATATTTAGCATTCATTCAAAGATTCAAGGTATTATACAAGAACTTCAAAACAAGGGAGGGTTCAACTCAACACAACACTCAAGATTCCCTTCATGGTGTAATTACCATAGGTCTTGGAGAGTGGGTTCCTAAGGCATATAAGTGACTCCTTGCAGGGGTAGTAATACACCACTAAAATAACCATTGAACCAAATCACAAATCTCGGTCATTCTAAAATAGAGCAGGTGCAATGACATCATTAGTAACCCAAATGAACAATGTAGTAATAGTCATTCATAATAGAGCATGAGTAATACATTATTTGGAAGCCATATATTCAATGCAAGTTATAGTCAATTATAATCTAGCAAGGGCATTACATCACTAGTAAGCTAAATGCACAATGCAGTCACAGTTAACTAAAACCATCCAAGAGTATTATCCCATTAGTAAACTTCATGACCAGTGTAGTCATATCCATCAAATTAGAGAATAATTATTTCATTATTAAGAATCCATGAAACCAATGCAAGTTACAGTAAAACACAATAGGGCAAGGGTATTACACCAGCTCACAAGCACACTTCCATTTAGCCTAAAAACTGGTACATGTAATTATTAACTTTGGAACACATAGTTACACACATACAGATATACCCCGGGCTTAATAGAGTTGTGGAAACATAAACACGACAATGGAACATGTTTGTAAGGTGAGCCGCAATGAAGAGGGGAAAACCATGTTCCACCCAACCATATATTTGGCACAAATTCTCTATGTCTTCTGTCACCCTCGAGCTCACTATGTGTGCCAATATCAGAGACAACCGACCTCAGGTTCAATTTCCAGTGAGAAATCCTTTGCCTAAGATAGAGTGCTCACTCAACAAATATTTATTTCATATCCTTTCTAACAAAGAGTGCTCACACAGTAAGAGTTCAATATTTCCCAACATACTCAGCAACGTCCTTCCTCCTCGTATATGCTCAACTTTATAACTTTTGTGTTTTGGTTTTTCCTAGGTCTTTTTGCAGCTATGACCTATTCCCCAAGTAATCTCCGCCACCTTTTGTGTTCCCTAATTTACCCAAGGTGTATATGGTGCCATCATGGCAATTTCGACACCTGGTGTAATTTCCTGAGAGCCTATCTTCTCCTCCTCTACAATGGCACACACAATTCCTCTTTCAATGGGTCTTGTCCCCATTGTTCATCATTATTCATGCAATCCAATGTTTTGATTACAATTGTCGTCTAGGGACTAATTGGTGGATTCCAAGCCATCCAATCTCATTAAAATTACAACAATAAATAAAAATGCTTACAAAAATGTTTAACTGTTGGGGGATAGTACAGAACCACATGGAGATAGAGTTCCCTGGAGAATATTTGATCTTTTGTAAAAAGAGAAATCCTCTCATAGAACCCAATAGTTTACAAATTCAACATATATGCATCCAAATGTAAAAAGTGTATTTCTCTTAGTCTCTCAAAATTTCATTAGAGGAATAATTTGGAGGGATTGATCCCTATATACATAATCGAACTATGGGAACGATATAAGAATTTTTTCAAAGGTGATAAAATGGTACACAATACCTCTATATCTCTTGTATCGTATGGATTCCTATGGAAAGAGAGAAATAGAATAATGTCATTGGCATTAAATATGTTGAGATAAAAACTATGAGATGGGTGAAGTTGTTGTCAATTAGCACCCTTTATTGGATCACCTGTGTAATATGTGCATTTTCCAAGGCTGTAAATTTATGGAAAGGAGAAAGATACACTAAAGTAAAAGTGGGGAAGAGACTGGTTTTTTTTCATGCTTCCTAGTTTCTACAATGACAGGTATTTCACACTACCAAGATTCAACAACCAATGAACTACCGAGTTGCTATAGTTTCTAATTGTGAGAAAAAAATATTTCAGTAGGAGAAAAGGAAAGCCAATGTTCAAGTTGTAGGAAGAATCATTATACATTCCTAGAAGATAGAAATAGTTGTTGCATAAATTGAAGGTCATGATGTAATATTGTATTTTGAATATTTTGTAATTGATCAATTATTCACTTGAAGTAGACCTAGAGACGTAGCCCGTATGAATCAACTTTGTTAAAAAGTGTTGATTATTGTTCATGTTTCTAGTTCTCATTTCAATTTTCAGTTCTTTAAAATATAGAATACAATATTATAACAGTAATTTCATATCACAAGATTTAGAAACAAGGAGGACAAGGAGGAGAAAACATGGGTTTAGGGTGGAAGGATATGAAAAGTTAGGGGAGGTCATGACAAAATTTTTGTGGTGCTAAGGAATTATTTCAGTATTAAGATATATAATGGGGCCAAAGACTTAGAAGAAGCTGGAGTATTGGAGGAGTTAATTCAATGCAAGAGTTGGAGGTCATAATAAATTTATGGGGATCTGAGGAGCTCTTTTAATACATATGAGAGTGTCAATGATCTCTTGGGGCTGAAGCCTTTGAATAATATATAGTAGGTATTTGGATACTAAGAGGGGAAGTATATGGGGTCAAAGGATTTTTGAAAGAAGGATGGGATAAAATGGGTAGGGAAGGAAGTGGGTAGAAATAAGAGCGGCCTCTAGTAATGAAAGAGAAAAATTGAAACAATATACAAAATGTTTGCATTAGGGAATTTTTTTTTCTTGTGCTACAATTTCATCTTTGTACAAATGAGTTACCTACATTGACAAATAATTTAGTATATAAGATCAAATTTGTTCCTTGTCTTTGATAATTTCTCAGGATAAATCTCCCTCCTAGGACATTCCTAATAAAGGTATGTGGATTTAGACAACCAATGTCCTCTTATATGTGTTGCTAATAACCTTGTATGACCCACTTTATTTATCAATATGCATCCCAAGAGGGGTTACATTAAAATCCTCACTACTACAAAATTGCCAATTTACTGTCAAGTTAACCTACAACAACCACCAAATTGCTAGTTTACTATCAAGTCAACCTGTAACGACATGTGGCAATCTCCAGACATCAAATTTCGAGTAGAGATAGTGGCGAGTAAAGATAGAGTGTCAAGTTGTAGATGAGAATATTAAAATTGGAGAGAAGCAGAAGACAAACACTCAACATGTAGAGGGATATATAATCCCATTTTATGGTACAAAGGGGGAAATAAAGACATCTAATGTGAAATCACCCTTCTTTATTCAATTTTCAAAGTCTGCAATGGTCACACCTATTGAAGGGACTAAAGCTCAAGCAAGTGAAGTTAGGTGATCACATGGCTCATTATCTCGGCTTACCAAATTTGAAAGCATTGTAAAATAAATAAAATTTGACAAGAAAACATTGTTTAACTAGATTTCAGGATCCCTTTTTCCTACCAAATTACTTTCAACTCTTGAAAAAAGGGAGGTTTGTTGTGTTAGAGTCTTGTCTATAAAATACCAAGTCTATAGTATATTACAAGGCCCAAAAAATACTTTATAATTTCACCTAATGCATTACATAGATAAGATGGTTCTTCACTATCATACAACTAACATGCTACATAGGGATGTTACTCAAACCCATGCTAGGGAGAGGAGACTTCAATATTTTGTTAATAAGATGGAAAATCAGTTGAAGTATGAAAAGGTAAGAACCATGTCAATAAATCACAGAATCAAAGACTTAGAGAAGAAGATAGTTCATTTGGGAACAATTCCTCAACATGTAGAGAAAATAAAAAAGCTACTAGAGGATAAGAAAAAGGAAATTTTTGTGTTGAAAAATAAGTTGAAGATCCTAGGGCCTACCCCTGCACAAACATCAAATCTTGTAGAATCTCAAGAAAGAGAAGAAGAATTGAAGAAAAACAAGGATCTAGAGGAAAAATTTACATTGTTGGAAGCTAGAGTATAAACACCATCAACAGAGAAAACAAAATAGAAACCATCTCCAGATGCACTTGCCCAAAATTTGGCATCAATATCCTTCTCTGAATCAAATTTAATCTCTTATATTTTATAAAAGTGAAATACGCAAAGCTGCAAAAATTGAAGTATAATTTTGAGGAAAAATGCAGAATCATAGAGGACTGTAATACCAAGGAAAGAGATCTGAAGTGTGAGATTTATAATCTAAGGAGGAAGGAAAATCCAAAGTTCATTCTCAAAAGTGCTAGAAATAGTATTTGGGTCAATATGACTAAACTAATTGAGGATAATTGAAAACAGTTTATAGTTATACATGAGGATATTTATATGGTGATGGTCACTACAACTAAAGTTAAAAGAATAACAAATGAGCTGGGAGATAATCCTGAGAAAGATGCAACTTTGGTAAGTGGATTAAATTAATAATATAGACAAACTCTAGCTCCTTTGGGAATCAAAGACAGGACTGAAACCATTGAGCAGGACCAACATATACTAGTAAAAAGACAATTGGTGACTAATGTAGGTTTCAAACAGAAAGGGATAGCAGAATTTATCATAAAATTCAAGAACACCTTCAACGGTGTGGTAAACAAAGGATTTCCATCTTTCTTTGATGACCATGGAAAATTATATTATCTGAAGAAGTACATAGACATCTTATGGGAATAAAAGGAAAATGATTCCTCTATTGTTGCTGTGGGACATGTCCTAAAAGGAAAAGACATTCACTCCATGCTATAGAATGATTTTGAGATATTGTTTAAACTGCAACAATATTCAATAAGTAAAACCCTTCCACTTATAAGAGATTAATAATATGGAAATGTCCAAGAGGAGTGCAACTCATCATAGGTATCCAATGTGAAATGAATGGAAAGCATTAATAAAGTAAACCAAGCTGGAAATTCCTAGAGTGAGGATACCAATATGGTCTTCAGTCTTGAAACCAGTCACAATAGTCAACAAGAATAATCCAATCAGCCACCTCAGCAACCTGAATTGCCGCCATTTTCACCAAAATTTTATCTAGTTGACCTTATGCAAACCACTTAGAGTCTGGTACCAATGCATTTTTATTTTTTGTAAAGCAGTTAGGAAGTAGTTGCATTTATGTTAAGATAACTATTTAAATATTGCAATATTTCCTTGTTGTTTAAAGATACTATTCATGGTTTAAATAAACAAGAAGTTGGTCGGTTACCCTATGACTGAACTTGGACATGGAAGTAATGCATTCCCTGAGAAATTATATCTATTTATTTGAGTTTAAGTTATTTCTTGCACTACTTACATCTTTAAAAATTCTAGAATACTAACCATTATAGTTTCAAAGGTCAATGGAATCAAACCATTCACCACCTATGATCCCCCCAACCAAGAATTCGTCATCAATACACCTTTTGAATTTGCTCAAAAGAACTATATCGGAGGGCCTGCAAATGTAAGCGTTCTATTTATATTTCAATAATATCAATTATAATTTAGTTTGACATATTCAATTGAGTCAATTTTGTTTTATTTTTGATGACGTTGTTTGTGTAGTATGCCACCCATATTGTATTTTTCTCCCATCCTATTACCAATGGAAAGAATGGAGTTGTGCATACATTCATTGTACAAATATGGGAAGATATCTTCAGGTGTGCTCATTCCTGACTACAGTCACAAATTGGTTTAGATGGAGTTGATAATGGAAAATTTTGGTATAGAATTTGCAGCAGTATTCAATATTAGGATAAATAGTTTAGTTGTGGGATTATGAGAAGAGTCTTTCTTTTGACGTTTTGGTTGACAATTGATTTAATTTAAATTATAATCTCCGTTTATGTGGGGTTTCTTAGGGTCTTTTGCATAAGAACCCTTTGTCATACAAGTGGTATATTACATAAGAAGAAATTCTCAGAAAGAAAATGAAGGTGGGTATTTTACATGCTACTCAATTATATATATCAATTTCAGCTATATAGTTTTGTTTTTCCATTCTAGAATCTTAGATTTATAATTTTTAGGTTCTTGATTGAAATTTGCATGTGGTTGTGATTTTTTTCTTTATTATAACTCCCTTTCATGGTATCATTCTTCTTCTTGTAGATTAAAAATTTTTAGTTTCAGAGTGGAACCATGGGGTATGATCAACTAAGGTACTTCTCATCCTGCATGAAACTAGTTAATTCATTGAATGTTATAATTATGGGGAACATTCTCAACATTTTTCCTAAGAAATTCAGTCTAGCTATCAATATACCGATATTGCACCATCTATACTCAATATCATGTCTTTGAGTGACTGTTGGAAATCCAATGATGCTTGAAAGAACAACTGATGACCTTGTGTGTTTTGTGGGTCAAGGGGGAGAAAATACGGAGGGTCCTTCAATTACCTCTATGTTCTTCTTTCTCCTCACTAGATTATACTTAGGGTATGTTGAATATTCCACAATCGGAAATACAAATGCAAAATAGTTCGAGAAAAAGTGTTATCATTTGATTTTACCTATAACGCAAAACCAAAGAAATTTAAGTTGAAATTTAAGCATATTAAAACTTTGAAGAGAATCATGTCATTGAAAATAAAATCATACTTTTATTGTATATCCATGAAACTATCAAAAGAATGCTAATGAAGAATCTAGAAACATCAAGGAAACTGAAAATGGTATTGGCAATGGATCTTGAATAGGCCCTACAATTCCTGATGATTAACAAACAAATGGCATTTGTTCACCGTGCTTTCCTTTCCTTCTTTCCAGTAACTAGTACATTCTGAACATGGTTACTTTTCCTTCCTTCTGGAAATGAAAGCAATGGTTTCCACTACAATAGTTAATCGAACTCAACTCACTTTTGTATCCAAATTCAATAGATAATACTGAACAATAGCTACATATGCATTCATGCACATTACCATATTGTAGTATCAACAACAAATACATTAGTCAGATCATAGTATGCAGTAGCATCCCATAAAGGAACAAGGGACTTTGGATTGCACATATAAGGTTTTTTCTTTAATATATGATTCAACATATAGTAAGAAACAACTTGAATACTCTCACTTGAATCCTACACATTATTTAGATAGGAGACCAAGTATATGTACATCTTTCTAGGATAAATCATAAACATTAGAAACTAACTCTTACAAAAAACTGATAAATGGTAGAATCGTACAGTATTTCATGAGATTGGTCAATCTATTGCCCTAGTTCAACATTCTCATGTGAACATGTAATTCCCCACTGCAAGTCAGAAAGACCCACACTTCCTACCTACAATAGTATTGATACCCACTTCTAGTCTAGAAGTTGCAATGGCCTGCAGTTGTTTGAGCATTTGATATTTTCCCAATACTTACTATTGGACTCAAGACTTTCATGTGTAATTAAAGTCTTTATTTTTCCTATGTGATTTCATTTCACACTCATTTTGCAAAAATATAAATAAAAGCAATAAATTGTTGTGTTTCGCTATGGTTGACATATGAACAATCAATAGTTTTATAGAGTTATCTGACATATGGAAACAATCTTTATTAGAAAAGGCCACATTTTCCCACCATGATGGTAAAATTGTAAATAGTTTTAATGTCTAGACTAAAATTGTAAATGTGTTATGTTTTCTTTTTTCTTGGAAGACGCCACCATATTGGAGGAGGTTATCTTTGAGGTTTAGGTATAGATATGAATGTTGGAAATACAAGGGTTTTGGTCTCACGAAGAAATATTAGGAAAGGACAAGTAAAATTTGGGTTGCATGTGTCTACTATTTATTGACATCTATAGGAGCACATCATCACTCTGGAAATCACGTTGATTGGTGGGTACCAATGAGGTTATTAGTTGGGGCTTTTGAGAATTTTGTCACTTTTTAACATTACACACTTTTTTATTATGTATGGGAAGATATATCCAACAAAAGTTGGGATTTTATGATATCAAATGTCCAAACCTTGCCATGGTTCTTTTTGGCATTCAAGATAAGGGGTTTTTGAAATTACAAAAGGTTTCAATGAAATATGTGGTAGCTTGGTTTAAAATTGTTCTCTTTGTTTCCTGTATTGAACAATGTTATTTTGAATCCATTTAGTAGAGCTTACAAGAGAGTTGCATAACTCTCTATAGCATTGTGTTGTTGAATTTGTAATTTTGGAAGATATTCTGATGTATATTATCATTGTATTTTGTTGTATCCCTCATTGGAGATGTGTTTTCCTCCTTAAGGGATGTCTTTAATGTGTCTAGACCTTGAGGTACAACCTTCATTATAAGTCGGGACAATATTCCCCAATGTAACATCATGTATTGTGTATTTGGAGTCTCTCTAGGAGAAGTCAGCCCTGTTAGTGAAACATGTCAGCCCCAGTCATGTAAAAGGTCAGTGACTTGAAGGGTATAAATAGGTAGGCACTCTCCCTCACTTATACACACCTCACACTCTCAAGTTCGCATGAGAGAGAGAGATAATGGAGGAGAGATAGATAGTTGTTGAATACTTCTTATTACTGGGTTTGACCATCTTATGACATAGTCTTTGTGACTGTACTATTTTGAGGAAGTTTGCAGGGTTTTCTCCTTTATTGTTTCCTCGATCAAAATATTTGTGTCTTGTGTATCTATTATATCTTATGCATCTTATTGTACTTTTTATTCTTTCAGATAAATATCCTAACTAAACTAACAAGATCTAAGAAAAACTAACACATTGGAACCCTTGTTTCAAAAATACTATGATCTAATCATCAAAGAAGTTGTGGTTCTGGGTGAAAATGAAAAGTAGAGGTTGTTTTCTTATCTTGAGCCACATATTGCACCGGCCTTAAACCAAATATTCAGTGTCCCTATTTTGGGACCATCTAAAAAAATGGAGACAATAGTAGAAGTAAAATCATGACAAAAATAAAAGGTTTTGATGAAACACTCAAAGATCTGTATTTTCATCTTTCTTTTTGTGCAAAGTACTTTCTCATCTCTACCTTCATTGAATCAAGGATCCCTACAAGTCTTGATGCCACCTTGTTTGATTCATCTGGGAATTAGACAATCATAAATGAAGGAGAAAGTGAGAACCTTAGTTCATTTGATCCTCAACTTTTCTCTTTCTTTGATTTTTTCACTTGAATCTTAAAAATTAATTTAGTTGATTTCACATGAGGATTTGATTTATTTTATCAAATAGTTCCAGCTTATTTGAATCTTATGCCCTCTATCCCATTTCATGGGAATAATAAGTTAATGTTTCCTCCATAGAATTTACACAATCCTAAGAAATAGTTTGGTAGTAATTGTTATATACTCTCTTTCCTTGGCATTGTAAATAGGAGTGTAACCACCAGAGAGAGAAAGGAACATGAGGAGAAAGTAATTTTCCTAAAACTTCTAGGGAGTTTCCCTTTAGAGAAGTTGCTTGCAATATTCCAATGCATCACAACAGTGGCATATGAAGAACTAGAAAATCTACAATGCAACAATATATCCACAACTGATGAAAATAGTAAGGAGCTTATGACCGATGCTCTTATGCGGCTCTCTTCTCTTTGTAATATCAATATTTTGTATAAAGCATCAAGATATCCTCTGGAAGGTGCTGCTAGATATCGTTGCAACATCGATTAGAAAATCACATTAAAGGTATGCCTATGTTTTATCATGATTGATCAATGTATAGTCTTGTTATGTTGTATTTAAAATATTTTTGACAAAAAAAAATTATCATCACGTTTCCTATGGGAAATAAGAAGTTAATTTTAATCCATCGCTTATTTGTTTTTTATTGTAGATTGCTCGTAGTTTCAAATTTCCTCTGTCAAAATATCTCTATCGGTGATAATATCCTTGATAAGGATCATTCTAGATGTTGTGTTGTTAAGTCACCTGCTATTGAGGAATTACATAAGTTCAAATTGTGGGGGGAAAATACATATGCCAATCCTTAAGTGGTGTATGTAGAGGGGAAAGAATGTCTTGTAATTATAAAAGAAATAAACTATTTCACATCATGATATCAGGAGTTGTGAACAATTCAGGTTTCAATTATATTTATAACATTTCAATATTCTATTTAAATGATGTTATATTATTTTCAAGTTTCTACATACCTTTTTTTCCTTTTAAACTCAACACATGAAGAAAGAAAAATGAATATGGACAAAATCACAGTTTTTTTTACCTCCACAAAGAGAGGGAGATAGATATAAGATATTATAATTTTACTAATTTTCAACAAATGACCATGATGTTAGGTCAACATGACTAAGATAGTGCATGACAAAGTGAGTGTGAAAGCATCTCCTATATCAATGCAAGAAACAATACCTTAATATCTACAAACACTTTTAACGTAACTCTTCCAATTTCATCTAGCCAAAGGATGAACTATTCACCCTATACATGTTGCTGATGGGAGGGATATAACTCATATGTTCAAATATGGTTTAGTCCCTCGAGTTACTAGCCCCTATTGTGATATGATAGGTGGATAAACCAAGAATACTTTCTAGCTCTAATATGTCCATGACCCAAAATGAATACAACCCTTGATTCTTTGGCTTTATGCAATGGATGAAAGGTCATACTAAAGACTCTAATCATCCATAAGCACAACACTTGTGGGAGACCCTGATGAGGTAGTAGTTTTTAGCAGTGATTCTGCAGCAAATAAATTCTTTGAACCGATGTAATTCCTCATTAGGGGCGCCTCCAGGGAATTGGGGTTGTAGCTAATTTGTCCTAGAATTTTAGGATTCTTCACTTAATTTTTTGATTTTGAAGTATACTCATCATCACTCTACAATGAGAAATCTTCAATCTCTCTAGATATAAAATTTTCAAGACTCTCAATAAGTAGTTGTTCGGAGGAATAAGTGTGGTGAGTACATTTCTTGCATTCTTGTTTCTTCTTACACATTTGAATTCTTCTTGGAAGCTGCAGATTATATTAGCTCAATATTATTTATGGATGGGAATAGTTTGTGGTGGTTTCAGTTTAAGGAAATTCCCACAATTTTCTATTATAAAAGATGAATGAACTCTACCATCTAATGAATTTGACTTTGAACAAATATTTTAGGGTATTTTTATCTTCATAGTATTAATTAACCCTCTTATTACATTGTTGTAGCTGAGATTTTATCTTTGTTTCTCATACTTTATTGGTAATCAAAATTTGTGAAGGACATTTCTTCTAACATAGTGTACTAACTGTATCAGGGAAGCTATGTACCTCGTGTAGTTCTTCAATTTTATTTCACTAAAGAAGTTTACTTTTAATTGAGTTCAAGAAAACTAGGGTTGTACATTTTTTTGGTTATGATCCATCATGGCATTCATTTGTAATGTATTGGTATGTTTGGGACATTATGTGGGATGTACAAAACTAGAATGTATCTTGTGAGAGTTGTCTTGAAACGATTTTACAGTTCACTTAAAATCAAAACAATGGATGTCCATCCATGATTATCTGAATTTAGTGGCCTTAGATGTATATTCTCCTCTCTAAATGAATGATGTTTGGCCAATAAGTTTGTTGTGTGGTCAATACTCATTTTCCATGTTAATGATTGATATCTAAATATGTGTGTGTGTGTGTGAATGATGCAAAAATACCAGTAGTGTTATCTGAAAGTGTAGGTAACTATATGCATCCAGTGACATTATTTTTTACTTCTTGTATCTTTGTTAGCTATTAAATTGTAAAATGAATTGTTCTTTATACCTCAATTCTTAAAGGGTGATATCTCAATGGAAGAGAACCTTCCTTATAGGTAGGAGGTTGGTGGTTTGATTCCTGTGTCCCCTATCATAAATTTGTGACTAAGAAAAGAACTAAAATTTACATATACACAATTGTTAGTAGCTGATTTCCAGTATCTTATAGCATGACTAAGGTTTAGTCATATTTGCTTAGTCATTAATAGGATACCTTGATTTATCATCTAGTAGTTTATTTAGTCATATATTTGGTCATTAATTGTGGAAATCAATGACTAAATAATTAACTAATAAGTCAACCAATTAATGACTAACTTAAATATGACTAAGTTAGTCAAGCTATAAGATAGTGGAAATTAACTACTATTAGTAACCAACTCAAAAATAGTCATTAGTCATTTTTTTAGTCACTAATTTATGAGTTTGTACTAGTGATGGGAAATAAATATTTACTTCGCTTTCGAGGTGGGAGATGTAATAGTTGTGAAAACCCCCTTCCCCTTCACTATAATCAACAATCCACTTAAATAACATTACCCCATTTTTAGGAATAAAAGGCCACGAATTACTTCAAGTAATGTGTTATCAATAGATTGTGTTATTATGTGCTAGCTTCTTTTGTAACCTTCCTCTAATGAATTTGAAATCTCATTACAAAAATCAGAAATACTAACATTCATGTTGCTTGGTTAATTGAGTTCATTTCATAAGGATAGACTTATTCATTGGTTAACATCCTGCGCACCATGCCTCTTGTGTATCAAGTGTGCATTTCTCACTCATGTAGTAGTTGATTAGCTAAAACTTAGTATTAGAAAGACCAATAAATCCTTCTTTGGGGAGATGAATGAAAGGGATTTTAAGGAAGTTATTTTGAGGATGGTAGCAAAATCTTCTCATATTTAGGGTTGCCAATTTTTTCCCTTAAATTTCCAAGAGAGAAAACTTTTTCGTCTTATATCTCTGTGATATCCTAAACATGTCTCCACTTACCTATCCAAAGGGCCAACACAACCATTAACTCAATCGTTTTTTGCATAAGCCATGAATATCCTACCACAACATTTATAATAGGTTCCCAACAACCCATATGACTTTATTTATGAATGTGAAGTACAATGTTGGTTTTACCATAATCCATGAAGAAGAAAACAAAATGACTAGTGATTTTTGAAGAGCAACAACATATATGTTGATCGAGGCCCATAAATTGCCATGGAAGCAACAACCTAATTTTTGCATATCAATCATGTTAACATGTCACCAAATGATACACCAAATATAGTTCCCAATTCCAACTCCGAAGTTGGTTACAATAATGCTTAACCCATCAAGATGATCAAAGGCCACACTAAATCCATTTGCCAATCAACATGGTATGATTTTTTGTATTTTTGAAAATTCAAAGTTGTTACTTGTAAATTCAACCAAAGCCACACTTTCCATATGCCTATCCATGTCCTTAGGATCTAAATTATCTTCAAAGCATACTTACTTTAAAAAATGTGAGTATCTTAAAGAATTAGTATGTTGTTACCAAAATAAAATACCAAAAACTTCAAAGTTGCTACTTACAAATTCAACCAAAATTACACTTTCCATAGGTCTAACCATGTCCTTAGGCTCTAAATTCTCTTCAAACAATGTATACTTAGAAGAAAAGTGAGTATCTCAAAGATGAAGCATGTTTTTAAGAAAAGAGGAAAAAAAATTATTGTAATTTAGTAGAATAGAAAATTTTAACAATTAATATTCCCTTTTTTTACAACCCTTTTGGGAAAGCTTATGAAGTTCACCAAATATTTAGATTTATTGTAGTCTTCCTATAAATATAAAAAATGCCATATATATCATTCATCTATGTATATTAATTAAAAAAATGAATTAAATCTCAAAATATATATCATTTATCTATGTATATTAATTTTAAAAATGCAATAAATCTCATTTATTTGTTATGATATCACATATATTTAGTTTTGCATTTTCATATCTCATAAATAAAAACTTGTATTTATGTCAAACCAAGAAAAGGAAAAATGAGGCAATAAAAAGTGAACATGTAAAAGTATGTACTTTTTCGATCTACATGATGCATGAGTTGTTCCTTTTGGTTTTAAGTTTGGATTGTCAAACTTGTAAGTTCAGCCTGCAAATAAGAAAAGACATCCATACCACTTATAAATATTAAACATAACTATACATTTCAAACTACATTATTTATAAACATAACTATTCATTTCAAACTATATTAGTAGCTATAACTTATTTAAATATAAATATTTTAGTAAAACTATCCTTAATTACATCAATTAGCTTTGCTGCGGGATACCAAACCATTCAAGATTTGATCCAACTCTCTATCCAATATTAGGGTAGGTGCTGCTAAGTACTTACAGGTCACCTTAGATGTGAAACTGGTAGGCTGAAGATATCTAAGCAACTGTGGGAAGAACAGAGAACTTGCATATTCTGCCATAAAAGTGTGGTGGAAAAAAAGTGGCACTTTGTTATGGAATGTACAGCCTACCACAATATAGATATTCAATATGTACATGCACTATAGTTTTGAAGAAAATGAAAATAAGATAAACCAAATGGCAAGTCTTTTAGGAAAAAATAAAAGATAAAAAAAAATAATAGAAATGAGTTAGGGCTGTGATTTTGGTCCCTTAGACTGCTCAACCTCCTGAACTTTATTAAAATCATTCAATCATTCATTGAATGCGGGTATTCTTGACTGCGAAGATGCTGAAGGTACATTGCAGCGAATGAGCCTGTTACCTGTTAGATTCCATTGATGCGATGCCGCTTCAGCGATACCGTGGAGTTGAATTTGTTCGATGCATTCGATCAATACATTGGCTTTGGGAGGAAGCTTATGGTTGGAGCCGAAGCTTGGATTCTCAGGAGACTTGACCTCCACAGGGCTACGAGCCTTTCACACAGCACTGTTACACTTGAAGCCCGAACAGAAGGCCAAATGCCATAAGAAACTTGGCTTGCACAGGGAGACGACCCTTCCACACAGACACAGCACGCACTGCTACACTAGAAGCCCAGACCAAAGGCAATCTGCCTGTGGCATTCTTAACAGACTGTGGCATTCATTAATGCCATTGTTTTATTACTTGAAGCTCAAAACAAAAGATAAAAGATTTGCCTAAGCTTCTAAGTGTAACAATTTAACTTAAAACCCAAACAAAAGACAAAAAGATTTTCCTTCCATTCAGGCTTAAGTGTAGGCTTAAGTGTAACAGTGCTCTGTGGAAGGTTTGTCGCCCCGTGGAGGCCTAGTCTCCTAAGAATCAAAGCTTCCACTTCATGTAATCCACTGAAAAACAGTATTCCCGATGGAACTATTTAGATTATATTATCTCGATCGAGCAGAGGCCTTTATAACGCAATTTTTGAAACGCAAATGCTAATTATGTCTATGGAAATTCCAATTACACCTTACTTTTTTTTTCGAAATTACAATTCTTACTGTTGAAATTCTAATTCTGATTGAAGAAATAGATTAACACCCTGTTACAGCTAAGCACTGTAATTAAGCAATTTCAAAAACTTTAAACTACAGTTTCAACTCTTCCCAATTTTAACTATTTTTTTTTTATCTAAAAATATATAGAAATAGTCATTTAGCTTATACCCTAACCAAATGTCGGATGCTGAATTACGATCATGGAAGTTCCAACCACTCGAAGAGGGTGGACCGATAATAACCTTATCTGTCATTGGAACGAGACTGGGCATCAAACTTATCCATTCCATTTAAGCGGCGTGGAATCAATCTTGTTCAACCATTTTTCTGGTAGAAAATTATTGCAGATATTTGTCGATGAAAATCAGTTCAAACTACAAACTGTACCATAAACTGCAATTTTAAAGTAAAATGGAATGTGTGAATGCACACACACATTCGAAATCTCAATTTAAAGATCACCAAATTGGTTTTTACAGAAATCTTAAAACTATTAAATTCCGAGGAAGATGACCTAAAACAAAGGCGATATGATATGAGTGTAGGTTATCAAACGCCAAGTGAACGATAAGACAAGAACTGATAGAGAAATATTACCAGTGGCGGCGTATGCAGACGCAAAGTCGATGGAGACTATGTGGGAGAAAGTCATACGATCAAGTAGTGGGTTAATATCCATACGTCACTGAGATTCCTGTTTGTTCACTGTCAGCTGGTTCGGTGATCGGGACAATGACTGACATTATATGAAATGTTCTTTAGTCCAGTGAATCACTTAATAACCTGATACGATGGTATAGTAAATCGGTTTCTACTCCCCACTCCTGGAATCAAATGAATTGGATTTTATTGATACTTTGCTATGCAGTAAGGTAAATTTTTGACCATTTGTGGCCAGTTTTTTTGCCAAAATTTAGGGGAAATTGTTGAAAGGATAGATTTTAGTGATTTGAATTGTATAATTTGGGTGCCTCAAGAGTAATTGAGAGTTCTGAATCTATTTCTACAATAAAAATTGCAATTTTAACACTGCAAATCTCATTTTCAACAACAAATCCTATTAACCAATTCTAACCAAACTTGTTTCAAAAAATGCAAATGATATAAAGATTAGCCAACTCCCTTTGCTATTCGACATTCAATATTAAACCAAGCACATATTTTTCACCACTTACTGGGAATAGCTAACAGACAACTTACTGGGAATAGCTATCAGAGAACATGTGAGAACATGTGAGTACCCGACAGATCAGAACCCAAGGGCAACGCTAGTTAAACCATCCCTGTGAGACTGACAGAGGAGCCATCTTATTTGCTTTCGCTAACGTGAAAACTAGTCACTGCCGACCATAAAGACTATGCAGGCTTAAAGATTGTGACCAGCGTAGATTGGAAACTTGCATTTGAAGCAATATTCTCCAGAATTTGACTGACCATTTTGTATTTATCTACCCATTTCATATGGGATGTCCAAATCTTAGAAAAGGATGTCCAAAAAGTAGAAGTAAACCGCGGATTTTGGTTATTACCATGGAATTTGATCTCTTAAATTGATACAAAATGACAGCCGCCAATTCGTCGAGGGTGAGTAGGCATTTCATTTTTCATTCGATGAGTGCGTGAATATTGAAAACACTTTGGAATCCTTCAATCGACATTGATAGTTGCTTCTTAATGATACAGATATTATTACTCCAGTTGTCAATATCAAGCAGCCTTTTCGTCACACTTAGCACCATGGTTCACTGTGATATTCACATATCACGAACTCAAGTAGGTATGCAAGTGGGCTATCGTACATTCAAACCCTAGTAAACCAAGAGTGTAGAGTGGATCGGAGCAAGTCCCAGGATGTCAATCAAACAACACCATAATTGAACAAATTAATTATTAATTAAATATGAGCAATTTGGTTTTTTATTAATTACGAACTCAAGTAAGAATGCAAGTGGGCTATTCGTACATTCAAACCCTAGTAAACCAAGAGGGTAGAGTGGATCGGAGCAAGTCCCAGGATGTCAATCAAACAACACCATAATTGTACAAATTAATTATTAATTAAATATGAGCAATATGGTTTTTAATTAATTATGTTTTTTCGTTAGTCTATTGGTTTGGTTTTGATATTGTTTTATATGAGGGTTTGATCTAACAACAGATAAATCTTGTTAAATCGATAGATAATGATGTGATAATGATGTGGATGAGATCATGGGTGATGCTGACTCTCATATTTGTTGAACACCATTAAGATGATAAAAAAAAGATTAAAAAATAAATGAGAAAATCCTTTGTTTGTTATTCAGTCAACATCAAACAAATGAGATTAGAGAAAAGGTTGAACTTTTGGTCAAGAGATCTTGGATGTAAGTTGTAGGATCTTTAATTAGTAGATAAATTCATTTAGGATTTTTTATTTGGTCTTGTATATGATCATGAATTAAAATATGGTTTTTTTTATGGGAGTTTTTTCATCCACATACTAGTGGTCCACTGGTGTTGATACTAGTGATGCTAGTGGAGAGTTGTCACATGACCATATGACCCCACTTATATTTCATGTGTGTATAATCTGTGTATATAATATGTTTGACATTTACTTATAGAACATTCTTTTTCGACTAATGATTACATGATTGGTTTGCAGGAAATGAAGTTTCTTATAAACATCTAAAATAGTTATCATTAAATATCTTTGGGCCTACCATATGCTCAAGGTGGGATAAACAAAGTAAAAATTTAAAATATTAGCTTACTAATAGCTTAGTTGGGTTGTTTGGCAATGGGGCCTTCAACCACATGAAGGTCCTTAAGAAAGTTGGCCAACATATAAAGATTATGAGGGACCAATATAGGGTTCATCTAGAAATGAAACCTAGGTATGAGCGCCCTCCAATGATTCCAGCAATGGAGTAAAAGGCCTTCATGGATGATGGAAAAGAGAGGTCTTTGAGAAAAAAAAGAAAGCTCCAAGTGGGCAAAATAAGGTATGAAATACATTCAACAATGAAATGATATGTTTATTACTCTTATTTTTAGATCAAATTTTCAACATCTAACGTATTTCAACCTTCTCATAGGGTTCAAGACACATCAAAGTCCACAAAGGTAAGACAAGAACAATTGGGAAACACAAGCTTGGGTCTCGTGGTTATTTGAATATGGTGGCACGATTTGTAAGTATCCATAAATCAAATATTTCATCCAAATAATAAATTTCATATAATTTAAGTTTTATTTACATAAAAGCTAAATTCATGATCCTATGTAAAATTGGAGGCTAATCTATTTAAGGAAGTTCTCGTGGAAGAAGACACTAAGCTTGGCTTCCTACAAGTCTTCGAATTCGTTGTTGAACTCCGAAAACACAATATTTTGACAGTCGATCTTGTAGATAAAATTAAGTAGATAAAATCAACGAAGTTTATTTAATATTGATTAATTGTGTAATATATTGGTTATAAATTTTGGCCATAAAATATTGGGTTTGTTTTAAGCAAATAAATAACAACCCGCAATGTCGTGGTTGGAGAACAACCCTATAAAGGTCGACCTTCACATCCTGGTAATGAATGTATTCATGTGCTACAGAAAACATAGTATAGACTACAATTTAAAATATTGCATTACAAACACTGTATTAATTGTAGATTTTCATGTTTCAACTCGAGAGCATGTAAAGGGTCAACCTAAACAAGATGAGGCTAGACACAAAGATAAAGTACATGATGTGGCCCATTCAGGTAACAAGCACCTATCTAATAATTTTTTATTAATGAAATACTTGTAATAATAATAACAAAATATATCAATGTGACATTTCTTCATTTTTTTGTAAAAACTCTAACCACTTCGAGCCATATCATGAGAATACGACCAAGCAAGCATTAAAGCAAGTTGCATATGCCATAAGAATGGAACAAGAAGTAGTATAAGATGAGTTGATTGCTATTTTTGTCAAAAGAAGAAAGTGTATGTAAAAACATTATGAAAACAACTTATTTTTCAAAATATAATGTTATGCAATATTTTTTGTGTAATGAGTGAATGATAATTAATGAATGTTATATGTTAATGAATTAATGCTAAAAAAACATATATTTTCACATAAATTCATTTAGTTTAAAGTTCATGCATTGGGTATGGGGAATTGAGAGTGATGTGAGGGTTGGGGCGGGGGGGCATAAGAGCTTCCACCTTCATGTGGTTGGCCCTGTTCACTAGATAATATTAAACTATTCTAGAAACAAAGAGAAGCTCAATAAGGATTTGCACTTTATTATTGTGTATCATAGAGCCTTGTAAATTTGAAATGCATGTTTATTTCTTACATTCTTTTCTCATGAATCAAACATTTAATGTTTTTTTTCATTTCTACAAGACTTTGCACTAGGAATTGCAAGTGATAGGTAGACTATGTGGATATTTTGCATCAATTGTACTCAAAGGTACATAATTATACTCATGAATTTGTATTGTTTAATGTTGTTTTATTTATTTACCTTTAGTGTGCATTCTGTTGGTTTACTTCATTTATTTTATGTAGTATTTCATTCATTTAGCTAACAATATTTAAAATCCGTGTAATCTTCCATTTTCATAAGCTTGTATACAGTTGGACATCCATCTTAAAAAATACGAATAGGTCTGGGAGCTTCTCACAAGTGTGGATTATCACTAATGATTCATTACTTCTTCCCATTCTAGTAAACCACTGATCACATATACCAATTCGAGAAGCATATTGATCACTGGTTATTTTATTATATTGATCACTAAATTAGAATCATATGTTATTTTTCATTACAATGGATTTCAGTCCAACTGTTAATAAATTTATATTAAAAAGACTACAAGACAAGCTAGTCGACATGATCGTTCAAAAAAAACCACCCACTAGCAATTATATTTTTTTTAAAGTACAGGTTTCATTGTACATTCGACAAACACTTTCGATGTCCCATGTCATATATATCACTATACCTTTGATGATAAACCTTGTCGGATGAAGAAAATCCTTGTCACATATTTCTTAGAAAACCGAAGAAAATATGGAGTAAAATTCGACTATTAATCATAAGTTATCCGATCGAAAAAGGTTTCTCTGATAGGACGACAAAATCCCATCGATGACCAAATACTTATAAGTTCGTCGAAAAGATGATGCAAATATGTCGAATATTAGATGAATGTTCATTGGTTTTTTGTTTAAATGTTATAGTGTTATAATAGAGTATTTAACACTTCCATCAATATGTCCCCCTTTGAAACTTACTTTGGAAATTGACCTCCTATTTTATGTCTTGGACATGCACAATAAGAACTGAGGGAAGACACTATGAGAGAATTCTTGAAATTTTAAGGGTTTATTAACAAGTTTAGGTAGACCCATTTGCAAGAACAAGAGACTTGGAATAAGTTAAAGTAAAAGTCTAGACATTACCAACGAAAAAAACTGAGAACATATTAAATAAACAGCCTAACTCTAGTTGCCTTAGGAGAATAAAGGTTATAAGGTCTTGGTAAGAATATCAAGGCTTGATGGTATGGTACTTTTGAAGTGTTATATAAGGTAGGTTACAATTCCTACAAATTTTGTGTACCTCCATATTTGCATTTTTACAATAGTAAATTTATAAAATTTAAAATTCCATGAGCCTTCCATGTTAGACAAAGAAAGTGATGGGAAAGCCTTACCAACCATAGAGGACATATAACTAGAATATTAAGTTGAGTTAGCAAAGGATATATTTTTACAGAAGTCCAAAACAACTAGGTGGGCTAAACAAGACCTTTGGTGAGTTGGGATTAAAGGGAAACTTCCAAGCAAGACCAAATTGTATGTAGGGAGGAGGTAGAGGAGAATTTTCTTCAACTATTTTAGGAAGAAGTTTTTGGAACAAAAAGTATCCCAAATGAAGAGGTATGATTTAAATGGATAACTATATGATTTCTCATCTATATTGGCACTTTCAAAGTGGGGAAAATGGATCTTTTGACTTGTAGGGTTTATTTTAGGGGAACCTCCTAGCTTAGTGATTTGGTGTATTAAAAATTTTGGAGCATTTTTAGGGGATTAAATGACATTTATAGAAAGTCAAAAATTTAATGTGAACAATGTCCCTATAGCCTATTTATTTTTTGACACATCAAGAGATTTCCAATGATGCAAATATTAATGCAATCAAAGCTCATATTAGGAAAGTATGATTCTTTCAATTTTAATTGTGCCTTTTACCTCCATTGTATCAAGTGAATTCCAAGTCATCTCCCTTTACTCAGACATGAAAATTCAAGTAGATTCTATAGGTTCCAAAACCATAACTCTAATGAAAAAACCTAACCTCTATGTGTGTGCGTGTGTGTGTGTCTATTAGTGAGTGAGAATCAACCTTACAACATATAAATATGTATAAGAATCATTCAATGATACTTGAAACAAGTCAATAAAAAATTATTTACATTCAATTTCACAGTATTTAAAAATTTCTCAATGCAATACGAAGAATATAATATACCAAAGTGTAGTTCACTCTACTCAATTACATAATTAAGCAATAGAATTTCCAACCCACACTGATTTATCCTTTGTTGGTAATTTATTGGCCCATTTGTTTCTTTCTATGGAATTTCTACAAATGTTCTCAACAATAAAAAAAATATACAACAATCTTAGTAAAACTTATCCAAAATTATAAGAGAGTAAATTCCTCCAATGCAATTGAAACTCTCTTTCCATACAATTTGCCCAAGAATAAACATATGACATGAGTTGACATGCAATACAAAGCATGATATCTACCCTTAGAGAAGTACACTATTATATTCATTTATCAATAATTTAACATTTCACATACAAAATGTAATCCACTATGTCAATACCACTAAATTATCTACCTTTCAAATATAAATATACATGCAAGTGTTTCAAAACTATGGAATTCTATCATGGAAAATTATTCTAAGAAATGCATTCATGGCCTAAGAGGTGTCAATATTTTTTACAAATTTAGTAATTTTTTAGGCCACATACATCATTAATAAAAGGTTAATAACAAAAAATAAACTCTTCTACCAAAAACACAGAAAATAGTTTCACAAAATTTTATGAAATGGAACAATTTTTGTTTAGTTTGTATGCCATATCGGATGTGATTGCAAGTAACCTTAAGTAAAAGCGTGTACATTCAAGGTTCTTGTTAATAAAATGTGTGAGTTCTCATTATTTTTTTTTATAGTAAATAATGGGCACCCCTATGTATGTAAAAAAAAACTCACATATTTAATTTTCTAGAAAATGAAGTAATTACTCAAATGACTCGAGGTTTTCTTCAAAGATTCAAATTTCTCAAGTGGCCATATTAGTGGCTCTAAACAAAAATTTTAAATTCCATAGAATTATATATTTTTGAAAATCTAGAGACTCAAATCCTTAATCAAATTTTCTTAATGTTAAGATATAAATACACAATTAACTAAATTTGAATATTGGCATGCATTTTTCCTAGACTCGGTTGTAAATGCCATCCCTATAAAGTATTTAACTCCAATGTTTGATGGATATGATTCTTTAAAAACTCTAATCTAAACTAGAACAAATTTCAATTGCAAGATTCTTTTTAGTTGACTTACCATATCCTTAGGGTACACTTCTTCTCCCAGAACCCTTGAGCTACAATGGGTTGTATTGAAAGAGTACCAAAACTAACATGTATATTTGGTTCCTCTAAAGGATTCAAGGTACCTTAACTCTGTTATAATAACACATTATTAATACCAAACCCACAGCCAAATCACCATAAAAATATTGAGTGTTAGGACAATCATCTAGCATTAGGGTGCAAAATATGAACTCTCAAGCCCAACCCTTCCTTCTTATTTAGTATTTGAGACTCATGCCTCTTGGTATTCTCATGCAAAAATAACAACTAGATAATTACTATATGCATAATATTTAGTCACATAAATGTTACCTCAATGAACAATTAGTAATTTTCAAAAATCCATAAATAGATATTGTTCACCACATTTCAACTATATTTCCTATTTCTACTTCTAGATGTTTCTTTGATTATTTTATTTTCCCTAATTAAGTAGGTGCATATGAAGTGGATTTTGTCTATTGAAATAAAACTTAAAATAAAAAATTAATTTCTTTGGATTATTCTAAAATCCTAAATTTGTTTTCCAAATATCAAGGTAAATCTAATATAACTTTTCCCTTTTTATAAAATATTCATTGACCTACATGAGTAATCAAGTCATAAATTGAGTTTTTTAATTCTTTATAATTCAAAAATAATTATGCAATTGAAATAATAATTTTCTCCATCGTAAGTATTATACAAAATAAACTCAATATCAAGGGTGAGATCGGGTTAATTCACAGCCTTCATGTATTTGGTACCAAAATCTAGACATGATCATTAAAATTCTTCAAATATCTTGCACCAAGATTTATGCTTAACCTTTAAAAACAAGTGCATGATACAAATGGTGAGACAAAACTCTCTCAAATAATTCAAGTCTCCATTTTCATGGTGTGGTTTTTTGAGCCATGGTTTTAATATAGTTAGTTCAACCAAGTTGCATTTGGTCAGAGACTAATGATCACTAATGAATCAGGGTTGTGTACCTCGTAAGTGACCAAATCCACAACCCAGCCTCGCAATTACATGTCTCCTCTAAAAAAGAAGTGCACACACACACTTTTCAACATATTATATTTAAGGAGGCTAGTAGGTAGGAATAGGAAGCCTACATATCCTCTCTCTAATGGTACTTGTTACCTACCCAATTTTGTTTGGGTGTCCATGTGTGATGTTTATTTATTTTTTTAACTAGCGGAATCGGTAACTCATCAGGATTAACTAGGGTCAAATCCGACTCGCTACCACTATAACCCCTTGGCCAATTGCAAGAATCCCACAAGCCCCAACCAATAAGTAACCTATGACTTAGTAATTTTCAAGACATCCAGAGACACACCTAGTGGGGGTCCCAATATAGGAGAGGCATCTACCCTTTAAAATTATCACAACAGGCCCATGTCTCATTGGGGATTTGATCCCTGGTGGGGATATTGAAACTCACATCTCCCCACCATGAGGAAACAAATTTATGTGGGCATGTCCACATGCGATCTTAATCATGCTAGATCACACTATTTAGTGGGTAAATCCATGATAATGAGGTTGATTTGAAGAACCTAATTCTCAAGTATGGGTATTTAGGGTAGTTCTTGCAATCATCTAACCCCAAAAGGGTCGCCTACAACCTTAAAACAATCATATAGTAGTGCAAGAGAAATAAAAAGGATAGTTTTGTTATTTTTTAGGCCATTCAGTCGTATAACAACAAATAGATCAAAATTTGTAGACATATAGTAAAATCCATAGCCTTGGAAGGGGGTTTTTTAAGGGTTGATATGTACATTGAAGAGAGACTGGAATCCTTCAAATAATGATTGTTATGGTAAAAAATTGATCTACCCAAACTCACACTTAGAGTTTAATTAGAAAATAATAACAAAGCATTCATGTTCACATCTCTTTGATTTATTATGCTCTTAAGTTAGGTTGAAAATTCCCACTTTGATTTGATTTTAAACACATGTGTGTATCTCTCACGTGAATCACAAACCAGGGGTTGTAAAGAGAATTTCTATCAAATGATGTTATTCATCTTGCACTCACAAGTGATATGGATGAATCAGAACTATTATAAGGTTTGAAATACCTCCCTTGTCACACCTTTAATTCAAATTTGGATAGTCATAAAGTCAACATTGCATTGTAATTCTCATCCATCTAAAATCCTCCATCTAGGAGTTCACAAAACAATATTTTAGTTAGGTTAGGATTGATTGGGATATACATTGAAATAATTCCCACCAATATTCTACATCTTTGAAACAATAGTTGTTGTCAAATTTTAGAATACTTATCAAATCCTACTACAAGCAAGTGTGAACAAACCCAGATAAGAAGGAATAGTGCCCACAGACATGAAAGCTGAGGTAGAGTTTCTTTTGTTCGCCACATTGATCCAATACCCGTCTCTTTGTGGAGGTGAAACTTTACTGCTCAAGGCCAAAATTGTTGGGTATATGTTATATTCTTTGCTTGTGTGTGTGGAGGGTAGGTGCGCTTGCCAATGTTGTGACTAACAATTCCTATCGGCATCTTTACAGAAGTGGTTGTTAGTTCGCTTCTGATGTAACATCCATTTCCGATGTGAGCACAAGAGAGCCAAAGTTTGTTTTTTTTTGTTGTCTTTGACTATTTTGGGGAATTTTCTAAAAATATGTAATCTAATCTCGGTTAAGGGATTGGGGTCTATTTTCTAATCCGGGTTAACGATTATGGTATTGGAGGCTACGTAATACCTATATTGTATTTTGATTTATTCATAATGAGAATGAGAAAATAGGAGGTGTGGCTCCAAGGTTTGTTGGTTTTCCGAGTTTCCATGGTAAATCTCTGTGTTTATGTGTGAATTTTGTGGTGTAATTTCTGCTTTTCTTAAAATAATGTGTATTCTTTGCTTCTATTCATAGGTTTAAAACTTACTTGTGGTATCAGAGCTCAATTATTGGCATTAGGGAGACTCCTTTGTCGCTGAGGGTTCGACGCGGTTGATAGATATTAGATCAGTGATAAACTTGGGTTTAGTGGGAGCTTTGCAACATTGATTTGTGCATTGAAAGAGAATGGTGATAAGTTTGAGAATTGAGATCGATAAATTTAATGGCCAGTATTTTGAGCTATGGAAGCTCAAAATTGAGTATCTTCTTGTAGATCGGGAACAGTGGATTTTTGTGGATCTAGGTACGAAACTCATTGGAATGTCACAAGATGATTGGGATAAAGTAGAAAGAAGGGAGAGGAGTATAATATGATTATGCTTATCAGAATCTATTTTGTTGAACGTATCTGGTGAATATATTGTGATAAATATTTGGGGAAACTAGGGAGTTTGTATCAATCAAATCCCTTGTGAACAAGTTGTTTATGCAAAATAAATTGTTTCATCTCAACATGGATGAAAATGACACAGTGACAGAGCATATGAATGCCTACAATACTCTAGTAAGTTATATAACCTATTTTTGAATTAACATGGATGAAGAAGATAAATGTATTACATTATTATGTTCTTTTTCAGATTCCTGGGACAACCTAATTGTTGCAATAGGCAGTGCTAGCCAAGAGACCTTAAAATTTGATGAAATAGTATCATCTCTACTATCAGAAGAGATGAGGTGGAAAAACATGGATAATCATAGAATGGATGCCTTTTCTATGAGAGGTCATCCCTAGGAGATAGAAGACTAAGAGATATGGGGGGAGATCTAAATATAAGGGTAGATCTAAATCCTCGATAAAATGATAAGGAAGATTTGGAAATGTAGGAACATTCGGAACTATAAAATGGATTGTAGATATAAGAATGTTGAGAAAGAAAATAGTTATGAGGATACCCCTTCCATAGAGGCAATTAAATCCTCAAAAGAAGGAGGGTATTTGTACCTAGTTCCACTAGCAATCATTCATAACATGATATATGGTTTATTGACTCACGTGCGTCATGTCGTATGACCCCTCATAGGGATTGGTTTTATGAATATGAAATGTACAATGGAGGAGATATGTACTTGGGAGATGATTCGCCAACCAACATCATTGGACGTGGTAGATTCACACTGAAACACAATGATGGAAGGATGATAACACTACCTGGAGTGCTACACATTCCAAATCTAGAAATAAATTTAATATTAGTCTGAAAGATGGATGTTGCAGGTGTAAAGACTGTGTATAGAGATGGTGTTTGCAAAATGGTTTGAGGATCAATGGTATTAATTAGGGGACTTAGGTATCGAACATTGTACAAACTATTGGGAAGAACCATCATTGAGGAATGTAGCAGTTATATTATGCTTGAGGAAGTAGGTAGAGATGAAAAAACCTTAACTGCATCAATAGGAAAGGCAAATTGCAATGTTATGGCATCGAAAATTGGGGAATATTGGAGAAAAGGGACTTCGAGCATTACAAGGTAAAGGCATGTTTGAAGGTATGACTAATTGTACTTTGGATTTTTATTTCTGTGAACATTGCATAAATGGAAAATATAATCGAGTAATATTTTCATCTGGTGCTACAAGAGAAAAGGGAATTCTAGAGTTAGTACACAGTGACGTATTTGGACCTATGCATGTTCCATCATTAGGTAGATATGTGTATTATGTTTCATTTATAGATGATAATTTCTCAATGAACACATGGATATATTTCCTTCAAAAGAAATCTGAAGTATTTGCTAAGTTTAAAAAATTTAAGGATCTTGTAGAAAATCACTTAGAAAATAAAATAAAGGTGTTGAGGACATATAATGGTGGAGTGTTCTACGGGAATGATTTGAGGACTTTTGTAAGAAGTATCGTATAACAAGGTAGAATATTACTCTATGCACACCTCAACAAAATGGAGTTTCCAATAGGATGAATAGGACGCTGATGGAAAATGCAAGAAGCATGCGAAGCAGTGTTGGAAGAGGACAAGAAATATGGGCAGAGGCAATGGAGAAAACATGTTACTTGGTAAATAGATCACCCATTTCAATGTTGATTAACAAAACTCCACAAGAGGTATGTACTGGTAAGAAACCCTTTATTAAGAATCTGAAATTTTTTGGTTCTGATGCTTATGTACATGTTCCAAAGGAGAAAAGGAGCAAGTTGGATAATAAAGCTAAAAAATGTATCTTTATTGGATATAAAGACAACATGAAAGTTTATAAGCTTTGGAACCATGTAACTAAAAATATTTTTTACACTCGAGATGCTTTGTTTAGAGAGGTAAAAGAAGTCTCTAGACATGAAGTGACTCCAATGGAAAAGGAAACAAAGAAAACAAAGTTTAAGTTAGAAGGTGAAGAATTTGACTCAACAGAAGAAGATGAATGACACAAAGAAGAACCTCGTACCCCAGTTTTGAGGAGATAATCTCAAGAAAGAAGGAAACTAGAAAGGTATTCCCATATTGATTTACTCCCTTATTTTTCTTTGTCTATTACTGATGATGATCCTATAAATTTGAATACTAATATTTGGAAGAATGCCATGTTTGAAGAAATGGATTCCCTGGGAAAAAATGAATCTTGGGATCTAGTCCAGTTACCAACTAGAAGAAAATACATTGGGAGAAAATGGTTGTTTAAAAATAAGTTGAATGTGGAAGGTAAAGTGGAGAAGTACAAATCCTTCCTGGTAGAAAAGAGATATTCTCAGGTAGATGGAATTGATTTTGGTGAAAATTTTTCTCCAGTTTCAAAATTAAATTCCAATAGATCTCTTCTTTCTATAGCTGCTTCTTTTGATGTTGAAGTAGAGAATATGGATGTGACTCAACAACGTTCTTACATGGAGGCATCGAAGAAGAAATCTAAATGAAGAAACTAGAAGGGTTCACAGTAAAGGGAAATAAAGAGTTGGTATGTAAACTAAAGAAGTCCCTTGATGACCTAAAGCAATATCCAAGGATGTGGTACCAAAATTTTTACACATATGTACTTGGATTAGGGTTTATGACAAGAAAGGTTGATCACTATGTATTCTCAAAATATATTGGTGATCACATCATTAACATAGTATTGTCTATTGATGACATGTTGTTGATTGGGAACAACAAATATTATAAAGGAAGTGAAGTATCAGTTGACCTCCAAATTTGAAATGAAGGATATCAGTGTTGCGAACTTCATTATGGGAATGGAGATAAGAATAGATCATGTAAATAGGAATATCTGGTTAAATCAAAGAAAATATGTTGAGATGATACTAATAAATAGATTTAAAATGCAAGAAATTATTTCGGTCAAGGTTCCTATTCCTGTAGGTGTAAAGTTATTTGTAGAGCAGTGTCCCAGGAAATAGAAAGTGGAAGAAGATATGTCACGAGTTCCATATTGTAGTGTAGTTGGAAGTTTGATGTTTGCAATGGTATGTACTAGCCTAGACATTGCTCATGCAGTGGGATTTTTGAGCAAATATATGTTAAATCCAGGGAAAGAGCATTGGATAATTATAAAAAGGGTCTTAATATACTTGCATGGCACCATAGACTATGCAATCTACTACCAAGGAATACCTAGACAAGATGCAATCTACTACCAAGGAATACCTCGACAAGATAGAGTAATGGATGTGCATGGATTGTTGATGCAGACTGGGCTGGAGATATTGATTGTAGAAGATCTATAAGTGGGTATGTGTTTAACCTATTTGGAGGAGCTACCGGTTGGATGAGAAAGAGACAGGATGTGTTAAAGAAATGTAATTGCAGAAGATATTATATTTTGTATTATTATTGTTACTACCCCTTTCAAAGATATTGTTCCTCTGATTAGGGATGTTATTAATGTAATTGGTCATGTAAATTATTGAGGTAAAGCCTCTGTTGTAAGTCGGTTTAGTAGTACCCACAAAAGTATTATTAAAATGTATTTTTGAGTCTCCCAAGGAAAGTCGTACTTGATTGGGAGGAGAAGTCGGCCCTGTTGGGTTATTAGGATTCTCCACTAATCAATATAAATAGGGGAGGCACCTCACTCATTTGGACACACACAGAATCAAGCAGTTGTGCTAGAGAGAGAAGAAAGAGTTCATCTAGAGGAGAGGAAGCAGTCTAGTATTCTTCTTCAGATCTTACACTATACTTGGGTGAAGTCTATATAAAGGAAGTTTTATTGGGTTTTCTTCGCCATGATGGTTTCCCAGGATAAATATTTTTTTCTCTTTTGTTCTATTCTTCTTGTTATTCTTTCAATGATCCTTTTTTCTATTTGAATAGAAAACTTAACATGGTATCATAGCCAACCTGAAAGAAGACATTGTGTAGCAAATCATCCCGTAGTCCAATAGGCTAGGGTTCATTATTTCAGATACCTACCTCCACAGATCATCCGGAAAAGAAATTCCATTTATCTCACCCTATGAGGGTGCATATTTCTGTCAAAGAAGTTTTTCATTCTGAGGATTTTCACTTTTTGACCTATCACTGCTGCCGAGAGAAGCTAGGGAATCATATTTTTAAAGGTTCCATCCTCATATTCCAGAAAAGAAAGATACAATATATCTCTCCTTATGGAGGCGCATATTTTCCTATTCCCATGTATAAAAGTGATCATAGATGGAAAATTAGGGTTTTCTAGTCAAACCCTAGGTCATCCTCAAGCTTGTTTTAGAAAAGGTCCTCAAAATGGTAAGTACTATCTTCTATCTTTCCATTTGAGGTTCTCATTCATAAAAATATGAAAAATAGTTCCAAGCTAGATGAAAATCTTGAGGGATAAGAGCATTTCAAAGCATGGAAGTGCATAATTATGCTCATCCTTGAACATCGTGGCTTAGATGGATACATCAAAGAAGAAGTCAAGGAACCAGAGGGAGAAGAGGAAAAATCCAAAAAAAAAGGATATGATCAAAGTCAAGAGGATCATAGCTAACTCTATTAAGGATCACTTGATCTCCCAAGTGTCCTCAAAGAATACTCCATAGGAAGTGTTTTATACACCAACCAGTATGTTTGAAGGGAAAAAAATCAATAGGAGAATGACCTTGAGAAACCAACTCAAGGGTGTGAAGATGCAAAAGGAAGAAACTATGTAGTTATATTTCTCCAAAGTATCTCAAGTCAAAGAACAATTAGAATCCATTGCTGAAATGGTAGAAGAAGATGAAGATGTGATGACCACTCTAAATGGTCTTCCAAGAGAATGGGATTCCTTCATCAAAGGAATATGTGCTATAAGAAATCTAACCAAATTCAGAAAGATATGGGAGGAATGTGTACAAGAAGAAGGAAATTTAGTAAATAGAGAAGAGAAGTTAAATGAATATTAATATCAAGATCTAGTTGTGCCTACAAAGAATGTAAGAAATAAAAGGAAGGATCGACGATCTCTAATAAGTAGATCACTAGAACTCAATAAAGGTAATAAGTTTAACAAGGATTACTCATCCTATGAATGTTATACATGTCATAAGTTAGGACATATTTCCATACATTTTTTCACTTAACAAAAACAAGTTCAAAAAGAAGAATGGAAAGTTCCATTCCCATGCAGCCGAATATAATGAATCAGATGAAGAAAGGACCAGAGAGAATGAATACTCTAATGAATAATATGTCTTGACATCATCCCTCACCGGATCAATCTCTCATGGAAGTGATACTTGGATCATATATAGCAGTGCTTCCAAACATATGACACGTCACAGATATTCTCTCTCATGCCTCACTCAAAAATATTATCCACACAAAGTACAGCTTGGAGATTACTATCAATATCCTATCAAAGGAATGGGAGAAGCTTCATACAAGATGAAATCTAGTAAGTCCATGAAAAATAAAGAATTCTTATATGTTCCAGGTACAAAGAATAATCTTCTTTCTATATCATCTCTAGACAAGAAATGATTTAGATTTTCCTTTGTAGATGGTGAAGTTCTTATGTGGCCAAAAGGAAAAACTATAGATGATGCAATTGTAATAGGAATTGAAGAAGGATTTATTTACAAAATAAAAGGGCATATAGACACAACTTTCATAGCTTGCACTATCAGTCCATGTGAACTATGGAATATAATACTTTCTCATGTAAACTACAAAGCATTACTAATTGTGAGAAAGGTAGTAACAGGTCTACCAGAAATCCAAATCAACAATGAAGGAGTATGCAAAGGATGTGCTCAAGGGAAAATAACCAAGAATCCATTTCCAAGTAGTAATAGTAAAGAAAAAAGGATCCTAGAGATTGTCCACTGAGATGTGTGTGGACCAATGTCAACTACTTCCTTAAGCGGGTATGTCTATTATGTTTATTTTATTGATGACTACTCATGTAATACTTGGATATATTTCTTGAAAAGGAAAGACGGCGTATTTGAAAAGTTCAAATCTCTTGTGGACAATCTCACTGAAAATAAGATTAATATATTAAGATCTGATAATGGAGGAGAACTCACTTAAAATGAATTCAAGGAATTCTGCAAAGAAGATGGGATTAAGAGGGAGCTTAATAAACCCTATAATCCTCAACAAAATGGAGTAGTAGAACGGAAGAATATATCTATCATGGAGGCAGTAAAATCCATGATTCATGATCAAGATATACCCATGTATTTATGGGTTAAAGCAACAAATACCGGAGTCTATGTTCTGAACAAATTATCCCACGGTGAGCTTGGAAACAAAACTCCATATTAAATGTTTACTAGTGAGAATCCTGAAGTTAGTCACCTATTTGGTTGTCCTATTTGCCTACATGTTCCCAAAGAGAAAATATCAAAGTTGGACCCCTCAGGAAAGAAGGGAATATTTGTTGGATATAGTGATCAGTCGAAAGCATACAAAATCTACATTCCATGTTTTCGTAAAATTGAGTTCAACAGAGATGTCACATTTGATGAAGATGCATCCTTCAACAAATCCAGAAAGACCCATGTGGATGAAGAAGAAAAAGAAACTCCTAGAGTAGTAGAGATAAGTAAACCACCAGTTAGAGATGAAGAAGATCATATACCAGAAGTTTAGGACATGGTATAACCACAAGAACCTATAGAGACACATCATGAAACAATATCAACAAGGAAAATACTAGCTTGGTATTGTGATATAATTCAAGAAGAAGAAAGATATGGTGCACTAGAAGGAAGCAAGAGACTATGACTCCATGCCAAGTACGTAACATTAATGTGTAACCTTGTTGATAAAGAACCTACATGTTTTGAAGAAGACTCAAAGAAGAAGGAAATGATGGATGCCATGATTGAAGAATATCAATCCATCTTAAAGAATGATGTTTGGGAAGTGGTGCCAAGACCAAAGGATAAATCGGTGGTCTCTTTCAAATGGATTTTTTAAGACAAAGCATGCAGATGATGGTAGTATTGAAAAGTTTAAATAAATAATTTTCACACGAAGATTCTGTCATAAAGAAGGGATTGATTATGAAGAAACTATTGCACTAGTAGCTAGATATACCTCAATCAGAACCATTCATGCTTTGTCTTCCAAGATGAGATGGAAATTGCATCAAATGGATGTAAATACAACCTTTATAAATGATTCCATAGAAGAGGAAGTGTATATTGAAAAATTTCTAGGTTTTGAGACACGTGACAAGAAAAAACATGTGTGCTGACTAAAGAGAGCATTATATGGATTAAAGAAAGCACCGAGAGCATGGTATGAAAGAATTGATGATTTCCTGATGAGCCTAGGCCTTACCAAAAGTAAAGAATATTGCAACCTTTACTATAAGGTTGAAGATGATGGGATCATGATATTACTATTGTATGTAGATGATATAATTTTTACACCAAAGGAGAAGCTCATCAGTGAATGTAAGAAGAATCTTGCGATAGAATTTGAAATGAAATATTTTGGCATGATGCATTACTTACTAGGTCTTGAAGTATGGAAGTTCCCAGATGAAATATTCCTAAACCAAGGAAAATATGCAGTTGAGATCCTAAAGAGATTTGGGATGTTGGATTGTAAGGAAATGAACACTCTGATGGTCACAAACATGAAACTCTTAAATGATGACTCTTTAGAAAGAATATATGTCATACTATATAGATAGATTATCGTCTCAGTAATGTATTTGACAAATACAATACCATATATATGTTTTGGAGTGAACACATTAAGTCAGTATATGGTAGAACCCAAGCATGTTCACATAGTTGTAGCAAAAGATTTGATGAGGCACCTAAAGGATACATTGGATTGTGGCCTCACATATGCAGCTGATAGTGATATTAGATTATGTGGATACACTAATTCAAATTGGGTAGGAAGTGCTGAAGACAAAAAGAGCACTTCAGTATGTTGTTTCAGTTTGGGATCAAGTGTTATCTCATGGTTTAGTAGAAAGAAGACCAGTGTTGTGCTTAGTACAGTAGAGGATGAATACATTGTAGCATGTTCAGCCTGTAGTGAAGTAGTATGGATTCACAAATTATTGACAGGATTTTTTGATATCGAAATGGATGCAACTGATATTTATTGTGACAATGAAAGTTGTATCAAGTTAACAAAGAACCTGGTGTTCCATGATAAGTCAAAGCACATAGAGATAAAGTATCATTACATCCAGGATATGGTGCAGAGAAGATCCATAAAGCTACAGAATGTTCCTATAGAGGAACAAGTTGCAGATGTGTTAACTAAGCCTCTGTATTGTGTGAAGTTTGAATATTTTAGTGACAAGCTTGGTGTAGTCTGAAAGGACCTCCATGATAAGACGGAGTAATGATATGGTAATGATATTCAAGTATATAGTTTTCCTTAATGTACAAGAAGAAAATGATGAGCCCCAATAATATGATCATTGTATAGAGAGCCTACTCGTATCTTCGTGGGTAGATCCCAATATGGTTGGTCACATCAACGAGGGTGGATCCCAGTATGACTGGTCATACCACTAAGGGTAGATAGAAATATGATTGGTGACAGCCTCACAAGTAATATCCCAAGAAGTTTGTTTGTATCTTCAAATATGAATATCCCAACGATTTGTGGTTTAGCATTCATTTGCAGATGTTTTGGTCTAGCATTCATTTGCAAACGTTGTGGTCTGACATTCATTTGTTGACATTGTGGTCTAGAATTAATTTGCACACATTTTGTTCCAATATTCATTTGCATACATTGTGGTATGTAATTCATTTGCAGACGTTGTGGTCTAGTATCCATTTGTAGACGTTGTGGTCCAGCATTCATTTGTGGACATTGTGGGTTGGCATTCATTTGTGGACATTGTGGTATGGAATTCATTTGTGCATGTTGTGGTATGGAATTCATTTGTGGATGTTGTGGTTTGGAATTAATTTTCATATGTTGTAGTATGCCATTCATTTGCAAATGTTGTACATTGTCATTTATTTGTAGATGTTGTGGTTCTACATTCGTTTGTGGATGATCCAACATCTTTTGATGCTATTGGTGATTTTGCATTAAGTTGTGGTGTTGTGTTTATTGTAGGTGATGTGATGTGATTCTCGATATGTGATGCTCATGATGATGCGATGAGATGTGATGTTCATGATAATGCGACGAGAGGTGATGCTCATGATGATGCAACGAGATGTGATGCTCGTGATGATGCAATGAGATGTGATGCTCATGATGATGCGACGAGATATGATTCTCGTGATGATGTGATGAGATGTGATGCTCATGACGATGTGAAAAGATATTATTCTCATGATGATGTGATGAGATGTGTTGCTCGTGATGATGCGATGAGATGTGATGTTCATGACAATGCAACAAGATACAATGCTTGTTATGATCTATCGAGATACGATGCGTATACGAATGTGTTTGTGACGTGAGGATCGAGATGTGATTCTTCGTGATGGTGATATTCCATGGATAATGATAATGTTGATATAGTTGTGAAAAATTCTTATGACATATAGACTTACGAGTTAGTTTTATAGATGTATCGTTGTGTTATAGAATACCTTCCTTGTTAAGAGGGAGTTCTAAAGAAATGTAACTGCAAAAGATATTTTATTTTGTATTATTATTATCATTACCCCTTTCAGAGATGTTTTTCCTCCAATTAGGGATGTATTGATATAATTGGTCATGTAAATTCTTGAGGTAAAACATTTGTTGTAATTCGGGTCAGTAGTAACCACAAAAGTATTATTAAAGTGTATTTTTTAGTCTCCCAAGGTAAGTTGACCTTGATTGGGAAGAGAAGTCAGACGTGTTGGATTATTAGGCTTCTCCATTGATCAGTATAAATAGGGGAGGCACCTCACTCATTTGGACACACACATAACTCAAGCAGTTTCTCTAGAGATATAAGAAACAATTAATCTGGAGGAGAGGAAGCATTCTAGTCTTGTTCTTTCGATATTACATTGTAGTTGGGTGAAGTCTATATATAGGAAGTTTCGATGGGTTTTATTCCTCATAAGGGTTTCCTAGGATAAATATTTGTGTTCTCTTTTATTCTGTCATTCTTCTTATTCTTTCAGTGATCCTTTGTTCTATTTGAATAGAAAACTTAGCAGGATGTAGTTTCAATCTCAACTATGGAAGATGAATACATGGCATGCACACATGCCATCAAAGAAGTAGTATGGTTGCAGAGACTGTGTTCAAGTATTGGGTTTGTACATAAAGTTGTAAGGTTAGATTCTGATAGCCAAAGTGGAATATTCTTGGCAAATAACCCTGCTTATCATGCTAACACAAATCATATTGATGTGCAATATCACTTTCTGAGAGATATGGTTGAAGAAAAGAAGGTGTTGTTGGAGAAAGTTGACACCTTGAAAAGTGTTCCAGACTCATTAACCAAGTATGTCAGTACATAAAAATTTTCTTGGTGTAGAGAATATATGGGAATTGATTCCCTGAACCTATGAATTTATGATTACATCACTCATTTCTATGCAAAGAAAACAACAAGTGGGAGAATGTTGGGTATATGTTATATTCTTTGCATGTGTGTGTGGAGGGTAGGTGAACTTTTCAGCAATGAATCTGACAATCCATGTCAACACCTTCATGGAAATGATTGTCAATCCATTTTCGATGTCGGCGTTTCATCGTTTCTGACATGAGCACAAGCGAGCAAAAAAAAAATGGTTATTTTTTGCTATTTTGGGGAATTTTCTAAAAATATGTAATTTAATATCGGTTAATGGATTGGGTTATATTTTATGATATGCATTAATAGAATGGGGTGTTGGAGGCTACGGAATACCTATATTTTATTGTGAGTTATTCATAATGAGAATGAGAAAATAGGAGGTGTGGATCCAAAGTTTGTTGGTTTTCCTGGTTAAGGGTTTCCAAGGTAAATATATTTGTTTATGTGTGAATGTTGTGGTGTAATATATGTTTTTCTTAATAGTATATAAATGATTTGCTTCTCTTCACATGTTTAAAACTTACAGAAACTCTTATCCACACTTGTTACAGGTATATTAGTAGCCAAAACCTAGGACCATGATTGGGTGGCATTTCTAGCATTCATTTTCCCCTAAGTCATATTTTGTTTCCTATTAATGGAAATGTTTTTTATCCTTTCAAAACATATCCCCAATACACCTCGTTATTCTTGATTCTTTCATACCTTCACTGGCCATATTCAAAGGGTTCATAATCATCCAATAAGAGATCTATTGGAAGGACCATTGATTAATTGAGAGGAAGTACATTAATTCAATAAAGGAATATACATTTTTTTTTCTTTTTATTACAAATATCATCTAATATATTTAAAAATAACCTACTCTTGACATCAATTGCATGAACCTGACACATACTCAAACACCTTCACTATATTGCATTTGTTGTTATTTTTATTGTATTTTGCACCTATTTGATTATATTTGATTCCATTCATTATTAATTTTATTTTATCTCACAACCATAGCCATTATGGAACAAGGATCCCTTAGGAGGTCTCTTAGGATGCAAGGATGCCCTCCTATTCAAGGAGGAGTTCCTGCACTACCTCCCCATAAACCACAAGGGATACCATCAAATCAGGAGCATACTCAAAAAATCATGATAGAATCATATTTTGTTGGACTTGGCTTGATTTTATCACCTCCCAAATCACCTACACCCCCTCTAATGAGATCACCTCCACCACCCTCCACCTCTTGGAGGAGGTAACACACATAATAAAATGGAAGATCCAACACTTTAATTTATGGTGAGTCTAAATATCCTAAATTTATACAAGCTAATAAATGAATCCATTTTACACAATGAAACTTGGAAAATCATGCCACACAATCTCCCCTCAAACATTAAAAAATTCAATGGAAAAAAAGGTGATGATCTATAAAACCACATGATGCCCCTTTAATATTCTTCCAATAGTATAATTGTGGACACTCTTCACCTTCGATTGTTTCATAGAACCCTTGTAGACACAACAACCAAATGGTATGTTAATTTACCATTTCGGACTTATTCCACATTCCAGTCCATCATTGCCACCTTTTCTCACATATTTCCAACTACCCATATGGCATGATATATGACTAGATATTCTCACATAATTTTGTCTACAAACAACATTTATCACATCCATGAATGGCATAGGAACATGACATTGTCAAAAATAGAAACCCAAGATGAATTCTTGTCTGATTGGTTCCTTTAATCGCTCCTCCCTGTGATAGCAAAGGATGTGGAAAACACTATCCCAAAAGTGGAATAAAAGGCCATTCTTAAGGCTCAACATTTTGATTTGATCTATGCTCAATTTGGGTATTTGTATACAATCATTGCAGATTCCCCTCGACATAATTATTTGAATAAATATCCTCCAGGAACATCACACTCTATCGATGGGATTATTGGATATGTTTCCCATCAAGGAAACTTTCCCCAACCACATATCTCTATGCCATATACTATGATGCAACAATACCACCAACAACCCAAGCATTGATGTCCCGTCAAACCATTCCACTGATACTACATTTGGAAAAATGACATATGGACCATACAGTCCTCTGCTTCCCAGTACAAGTTAGGAGCAAATTTCTCCATTACCTCCAATGGTGCCACAAGCTCTTACGTCCACTTCTTATGGAGCACACAACTCTTATCGGGCCTCCACAACTCATATCTTCTTATGGAGCATTTATATTTTTTTAAATTTTCGATTGTGGAATTGACGACTATTAATACTAGAAGGTTGCATATGATAAATGACTTTCATAATGGAAACCCACATGTTCAAACCATGATCATGTATTCACGGGTTGCAATGTCAATACTCACGAATGATTCGTGGGTTGCAATTGCAATAGTTGTGAATAATTCCTAATGACCTTATAAAAAATAGGTCTGGATAGTAAGAGGATAATGCATCAAATCCCATGCACATCTATAGTGTTTTTGGCCACTTCTGTCCATTTTTTCCCTTTGTGTACTGACACATTGAGTGTCAGTACTCAAATAGAGAAGTTTCATTTCATAGGATAATATATGCCCTCTAATGTGTGAGGTCATAGGGAAGTGATGGCTGAAATACATTACAAACTTTATTCTTGGAGAACTCAGTTACCAAGGCCGCAGGGAGGTACTTGAAACATACATATCAAAGTCATATACAAAATCATATCTAAGAATTCCATGTTCAATAAAGAAGAACACTATCTCCTTTACCATAGTTGATTACATCATATGATACGGGTAGTAAGGCCACGTATATTACAAATATGGATCATATCCACAATATACAATGATGAGTCTTCAAAATATGGAAGCAGTGTTGTTGAACATAACATAATATTGCTCAAATTAGGTTATAGAGGCATGAACCTAAGGTCTTCTTCCATAGTAACCATTAAAATCCCTACCATGTGAATAGATGAGCTGAAGTCAAACATGGAAGGAACTCACCAGAATGTCACTAAATGAATGATGCTGACAACTAAAGAAAATGAATTCACCAATAAGGGTAGTGAATCCTAAGGTACCATGGTCAAAATCTAGGTCTTCATCTTCAGGAGATGCTGATGAGAAACCATGATGTGAGGAGGAAGGAAATGAATCCTTCAATAGATCAAAAAAGTGACGAGGGAACTGGATGAAAGAAGGTAGACACAAGGAATTCTCAAAGATGATAATGATGGGAATTGGGATAATCATATAAAAGTACATATCCTTGAATAATGAGCACGATATAGAGATGACTCAAGGAATATTTTTACTTGTAGAGATGAAAACAAGACTTATCTTTCATGTAGGAGACATGATCAAATTCGCCATGTATAAAGGACAAGTGGAGGAGTAAAAATTCAAATTAATAGCTGAGATGAAAGTGTAAACTGGGACATGAGTATATGAAATTTCAGAGAGTGATTTGTTCAAGGATGACATGATGCCACTATTTATAACCCAAAGAGAGAAATTAGTCCCTGTATTTATTGTTAAGTTTTAACGAGTCCAAGAAATTCAACTCGAGTCTCTCTTCATTTTTGACAAGCTTGAAGAGGGGAGAGAATAATGCCTGATATGCACTGGTCCGTGGATTTTACAATCCCGAACTAGTGGATTCTCATTGGTTTTTTCATAGTTTTGAGAGTCTGAAAAATACGAAGAAGAATATAGGGGGGTGAATTTTCATACAATTTAGTCTCCTGACGCCAGAAAAGTATAAAACAATCCAAAAAAGAACTCTCTTATCTCCCAGAGGACTAAGGTATACATTTTTCGTACTTAGTCGGAAAGGTCCAAAAAATGGGTAAAATAATAATAGACCGACGCACCTTCAGATGCAGCATATAGCCTGAGTTTAACGAGTGTGAAGGAAGGAAATATCACTCATAAATATCCATTTGATTACGAGAAATGGGGCTTACAACAATAAACTCGATGATTTGTTCTTTAGGTTTTGCGAGCATGACAAAGACATAAAGTACGCTCGGAATATTTTTCATGTTTGGGCCCAAAGCATGAAAAAGAGAAAAATAAGCTCATACCAGGTGTTCCTTTTCCGTAAATTTTGTCCCTTAAGTATGGAAAAGAGATAAACCTATTCTTGAAGATACTCTTCTCAATTCTGTAGAAAAGAGAGTATTCCTTTCGCATAAATAATCTACATTGTTCGAGAAAGAGATAACTTACAACCAATGTAGATGATTTCTTACTTATTCTTAATGATTCTGAACTAACAATTTTACTCAGCAGTCTATTCTTTTTTTGGGAGTCAGACCAAGGCCTAAAGAAAACTCCATAAGTGCGGGGATCCTTATAATTGGGTATAGCTCATAAAAAGATAAAAAATGAGGTTCATTTTGTCATGAAAAATAACTAGGAAGGCTCTCGCAAACCTAACACAACTATGGCATGGGTACCAGAAACATAATAAAAGTGTTCTAAACTAGGGTACCCATGAGAAGGAGGCCCTATCCACAAAAGAACAATGATGCATACAAGGTAGAAGTGGTTTTACATCATAGTGCATGGATGTAAAAGTGATCCTAGGGTTAGTGATGGATAAGGTATAAGTGAAAAGTCTGCAATCAGGACCAAATTCTACCCTATTTACGATGGAAAACAACTTTTTAATGATCCAATACCTATTGCAGCTAGCAAAAAGACCATGGTATTAGTCCATGCATTAAAAACTGATTTTAAACTATAGATAATGGGTAAAAATTTGAAATTTTTATTATAAATAGTTCAAAAACCAAAAAAGAAATACCATTTGTAAAATTTACTATATTTGACAAGTTTTACCTTTAGACTTCAGTTGATCACAATGGACACACCATTTGATCAATTTCGGTTCTGCAAGTTGCAGGTTAGCTATCTCTTCTTTCTCCTCCTTTATAACCATTCAATTTTTTATTTTAGTGCAACATTTAATGTTTTTATGCATGCCCTAAGAGACTGATGGAGCATTCATGGGTAGGATTAATCACAGTCATGAATACATGTTTTATCCATGGGTTGCTTCACTGCATCCCGCGTATGCTTCGCGTTGTGCTGAAAAAACAGTCACAAATACTGCGTGACCTCTAAAATTTTAAAAACGAACCAATATAATATAACTTTGATGGATTCTAATTTATTTGATATGTGCATTGGGCAGGAACAAAATGGTCTTAGAGTGGAGAGAAAGGGAACATGAAGACATGGACCGAGAAGCAATGCGAGATGCCCTAACCTTGCAAGCATTAAAACAAAGTGGATTGCTAAGATTCTATTGTATGTCCAATATGAGAGCACAAGTTCATCTATTCAAGACTCTAGTGGAGTACTGGGACCATGAGCTTGGAATTTTTGACCTCCAGGGAGAGGCTTTGGAGCTTACAATAGATGATAATTATTTCATCATAGGCCTTTCTCGCAAGGGCATACCTATAAAACTTAATGGAACTGGTAGGGGTGGTGACCCTTTGAGTGAGCAAGATTGTATCGATACTTACTTCCTACCCGGTACATAGAAGTTGGGGACATGTATCCCAATCTCACAGATAACTAGCTTACCAATGAAAGTGATGGTAAGCACAATAGCTAGGGTTGTTGGTTCTTCTTCTTTACACTTGGCCACGTGGACCCATATGCGAGTTGTATCGGAATATATGTGGGGCATGCTGTTTGAATGGTGTTCGTGGATGATCCCAATAATGAAAAATAACTTTCTAATTGCAAGAGGGGTCAAAGAAAGAAGTTTGGATATGCTAGCATATTGGTAACGTTCTTCTTCGAGAGGGTTCTTTCCCTCAGCCCTGCAATACCTTTACCAACGCTCTCACCCCATCAGCCTAGACTCATGAGGTGGGAAAACATATTTCTCCATCAAGGTGGTAGAGGAAAGATCCAAAGTGGTTATGGTGATGATTTATATACCTGGTGGGAAATAAAAATTCATGTTCTTGAGCAGATTCCATATGCTCGAATAGATTTCCAAGGAGACCCTGAACTCATCCTTCTTCCAGTGGGAGCATGGGGAGAGATAGGTATGTTTTTATATTTTATATTATTTGATTTTTATGATTTTTCTTCATAAAATTATATATACATATGTATATGAGTTTGACCTTTATTTATGTTTTATATGCAGATGTTGGACTAGTTATCCCCGATGGGCATCCTGGGACATTCGTGTGGCATGTACAAGGTGGGGACAAAAGAATGCTATGCGTTATTGAGGGGAAGTTGGCTAGGATTACCCAGGATGTTGGCAACACTGTAGACAGAGAATATCCCTATGACCATGTAGGAGTATGTACTAGGGGTTCCGTCAACCTAGCTATGCCTTCTCAGAAGGGTGGCTAGGGTGGTACTTCATTACAGGGAGGCTATAGAGGCAACTGCAGCCGAGGAGGCTGAGGATCAGGACTAGATTAGGCATATATGGATTATGATCCCATTTTTTGTATATTAATAAACTTATGAAAGAATCTACAAATCAAATCTCACTATATCTATGGACATATTTTACATATATATATACTTTTGGTTATGTATATGCATCTCAAATGTGTTTGTTATATTTATTTTACAATATGTGTCTTAAGTGATAATCCAGTATGTAATTCGTATATGCATCAGTAATTCTATTTTCATTTCTTTAAATGTGATTGAATGAAAAGTACTCAAAGTTTTGTTCAAGTACTCTAACACGTAAAAATTGACATTGTAAGTTAGGGTTTAGCACCTGATAATCACCATTGATTTGGGAAACCACAAGCTGAAAGTTGAGTATAACCTCCATATGGGTAATGCCACATAGTGTAGAATCCCATAAAAACTCAATAAATGCACTCTACTCAGCCACATTATTAGTTGAAGGACCTAAGAAGGGACCACCAGAGGCAACCAGTTGTCCCGAGGGTGAATAAATAACCCAGGAAGCTAAATCCAAATTACAAGTATGATGTCTTGCACCATCAACAAAAACTATGAACCACTCGGATGACATCCAAAACAACCAACAAACTGTATAAGAAAAAATAACCAACTAATGACCTATTGTACATAAAAATACATACATTAAAACTACACGAACAAATACCACTCCTAAGTGTAGTGCTTCTTCAGGTAGAGCCCATTCCTGGGCTTTGACAACTTATTTCCATCAAAATCAGTTAATTCATAAGCTCCCTTTTTCAAAAATTTCGACACAACGTAGGGACCTAACCACATCGACTTAAATTTTTCTGCCCCTATGGGTTCCTTGTATTGATCCGAGAGAAAAACAAGTTCTCCCTCAGAGAAAAGTCTTGGTTTGATGAATTTGTCATATTGGTTCCTGACCCTATTCGTGTGAGCCTTGTTTGTAGTTAACGGATCTCTGTGATATTCATCTGGGTTCTCTAGGTGAAACAAATATTCTTCCATATCTGTAGTGTTAGGAAGCACATGAATAGATATTTTAAGAGATGGAATATCGCACTCAACCGACATGACTGCTTTCACCCTGTGAATGAGATGGAATGCCAAAAAATGAGTAGAAGTTTTGACATTAGTCTGGTATGCCCAAAGTGCAGGGTACATCATGATGTGCCAATTTAACCTTCTTGCATTTATAGTGCACTTTAGAATGGTTTTCAAGGGTAAAAGGAATATGAATGATCTTTCCTAAACCCCCCTAGAATGGTGGTGAAGTCGGTCATCATGTTTTTTGTGAAAATGACTGCCATGGTCAGTGACAATATGCTTTGGTATACCAAAACGAGCAATGATTTGGTTGAATACAAAGTAAGTTATTGTTTCTCCATCAGATTTGAAGGTAGGCATTGCCTCTGCCCATTTTGTGAAGTAGTCTACAATGACAATCATGTACTTGTGCCCCCCCAACAGAAACTGGATTGCACGTCGTGTAAGCTACCCCCCACTTGGTGAAGGGCCCTACCGCGATGATGAGAAACAAAGGAGAAGGATGTGACCGCATCTTTTTGGTATAAAAATGACAAGGATGACAACACTTTAGAGCTTCCACACAATCTTTGAAGATAGTGGTCTAGAAATAACCGACACATAAAATTTTCAGGGCCCTTGCTAACTCATATAAATGACCCCCACATGCTCCACTATGGGAATCATATAGGATACGCTGAGGCTCCTCATGGGTGAGGCACTGACGCAATATCAAATCTACCCCTCAACTATATAAGGTATCACCGATGATCACGTTTTTTTTCACATTGACACACAATTTACGTCAATCTTCCCACAAGAAGGATGCAAGACACTTACGAGTCTAGAGATACAATAAGATATCTCCATACCAGGGATCAGAGGTGGAAATCAGAATGATATACTCATCTATGAATGAGTCTTCTATCACCACTACAATCTTGTCCATAGGGAATTCTGAGATCAGTGCTACGAAAACGAAGGACTTTTTGGACTTAGAAGACTGAAAATCCAAGTCAAATTCTTGGAGAATGATTATCCATTTATTCAATTTTCCCTTGATTATGCGTTGAGTCAAAACATACTGAAATAGATTTACATCTGCAGCTACTATGGTTTTCCTTAGCAAGATGTAGTGACGTAGCCTCTGAACAACATAGACTACTGCTAAAGCCAAATTCTCAAGGTGGGAGTACGTAAGTTCAGGACCAGCTAATGCACAACTAAGGTAATAGAAAACATGCTTTTAAAGCTTGTCATCATTGTAAACAAGTACTACTCCTCTAGTTGACTCCAACACAGCCATATACAATATAAAGTCTTTGGTGTAATATGGTGGACGTAGTAAAGGAGCCGATAGTAAATCCTTCTTTAACGCCTCAAAAGTGAGTTGTGCAGTTTCATCCCACATGAATGGGATGTCTTGGTTCAATAAGAGCATGAATCCCTTATTTATATTAGCATAATTGACTATGAAGCATTGAAGGAAATTATATTTCCCCTACAGACTCCTAAGTTTCCTGATGGAACAAGGAGAAGGAAGATTTAGAATAGCCTCGACCTTCAAAGGATCCACCTATATTCCTCTATTTTACATAATAAACCATAGTAACCCCCCTGACTCGATGCAAAAAACACACTTGTGTATATTCAAGAGTATATTATAATGCCTACATCATTCAAATATCATACGAGATGATATGTATGGTCCTTCCTCTTGTGAGAATGGGCAGGAAGATCATACAAGTAAGATTCGAAAATATTCTTGATATCATGGAGGGAAAAATTGATTTCCCACTGGAAGGTAGCTTCGTCATTTTTCAAACTGAAGGGAATTTTCTTGTACGAAAAGGTCCCCCGAGGAAAAATAAAGGTCATTATATGCTGGTCTTCCAACTTAATTTGAATTTGCTTATACCTGGAAAAACCATCCATAAAAGAAAATACCTGGCTACTCGCACAAGCATTAATGATCTGATCAATGAAGGGCATGGGGTAGTTGTCCTTGGGGCATGCTTTATTTAATTGACAAAATTCAGTGCATATGCATATGGTCCATTGCTTTTTATCAATAGTAATGGGATTGGATACCCATTCCATTAGAGGAAATGGGTAAACAAACTTTGCTTTTAGAAGTTTCTTCACTTCAACCTTAATGATTGTCACTTTTTGCAGATTTACAGGTCGAAGTTTTTGTTGAACATCTTTAGCATCAAGGTAAGTGTGGATTTCTTGTTCAATGATATATGGATCAATTCCTGGCATCTCCTCATATGACAAGGAAAAATGTCACGAAATTTCTTAAAAAAGGAAGTATATATGGCGATCTCCTCAGGAGAGCAGTTTGCACCAATACTCACATTTTCAACGACGTTAGGGTTTATAGAGATGTTTGGTAGCAGAGATATTTTCCATATTCCCCTTATCAAATACTTAATCCTTGGGTAAATTATTATTTAGCAAATCAACACCCTATACTTGTCTCACATGGAACTCTTGATTCTCAATTATGCTCAACTCTGGAAGAAAGAAGGACTTATGGTGAAGGTATTCACAAGCATTTTCTCCTCCAATCATAGCTTCTATAATGGCTTCATCCGAAGGAAAAACCATGTCTAAGAAATCATAACAATACAAATATTTCTTTGCTCAGGAAGGCAGATAAGCTTCATATGATTCCTTTGAGACTATAGAAGGAGTTGCGATGGAATCGACGGTGGCATTAAAAAAATATTGGTAAGCTACTTCCACTGTAGATAAGGTCACATGAGGCTCATGAAAGGAAGGAAGGACCCAAGGAATAGTTCTATAGACAACCATCGTGATAGACTTCCCTACACTCGTAGAACCTAAGTAGTTAATAGATGTTGGTATATCAAATGTTCCCATTAAAGATGCATACATTCCAACCCCCAAGATCTCATTAGCTGATTTTGACTGATCTATAAAAGGTATTGTGGACTCATTAGTCTCCAAATGACCCTTCTGAGTAAAAATGAGTTGGCCAAGTGTAACCAACTTCTCTTCGTGTGGAAACACTACAACTCATAGAATGGCCGATGCAATCACACACATATTGTAAGCCCAACTTCTCCCCAACATTAACAACTTATAATAAAATGGGGAATCGATTACTTCCACCTCAACATAAACTGCTTTCCCTGCCAACTTTATTTCAAAAGCTAGTAGAATACCTTGTGGATGGAAAGACCTTCTATCGAAAATAGTAAGTAGAGTGTTTGATGGAACTAGATTTGGGGATCCTAATGCTTTCCAACAATACATTGAAATCACACACGTGGAAGCACCTTCATCAACCACAATACATATAATGGTTTTACCTCCATGGACACCATCAATTCACAAAGACACATCATACGGCAGACGTATTTTAACATCAGACAGACTAAATTTTGCCAGTAGGATCGATGAATCCATGCTACCTATTTCTACTAAGAGTGCATCCCCCTGAGTAGGGAAAGTCTATAACACCTCCAATGCTGACATTGCACAAGGAATTTTCAGCTAAGTCTTCAACTATAAGATATTTGGAAGAAACCCTAGCATTAGGGTTGTGAAATGATTTCTTAAAGACATCTTTCGGTATCTTGGGCATTGGATCAGCTAGTTTTTCAATAGTGAGAGGGGTTGAAGTTTCACCAATAGGATAACCCTTCTACAAAGCCTCTGATTCATAATTATTATTCCTTGTTTGGAGTAAAGTGTTGGATCATACCATATTGATATAATTTTGATCGGGAGGAGCACTAGATATGCCCCTTGTCTACATTCGAAACAAAAATTGCATTCTATCCTTGGGGAAAGGGATCCTTTAGTAAATTTGGTTGTTGATTCTTCAACAACTTATTAGATTTTTCCATAAGAGGGAATTGATAAGTAAGTTGGTCTCCCTAGCACAACTTACACAAAAAATTGACCTCTTTCTTGTATTTTTTCCCCCGTTAGCATTGTTTGTGGGAGTTTGCTTGTTTTGGTTACCCTCACCCTTCTTCCATTTCTTCTTTTTCCCACTGGGTTGTTGATTTCCATTTTAAGAAGACTATGCAAAAAAAATTTCACTTTGTGGTGAGGGGGTGGTAGCCTTAGCTGCTACAGATTGCTTCCCTGCTTAGCTTCATCTACTGGAGAACTAACTGATCCAACCATGCCTTTGGCATGGGGTCCAGGATTGGGTTTCTCTTGATCGTTTGTATACCTTGATGCCTCAGGTATGATTTCATACAAAATACCAGACTAAGCATATATCAAGTCTAATTGTTTGTCTCTGAGGATAGCCTCTTCTTCCATGGTCATCCCCGAAGTGGATATGTCCTTAGAAATATAAGGCATTAGATATTTTAAGAACCACTCTAATAAAAAAATCGGGAGGTATAGTGGATTTAATAAGCCTTTTTCATATTTTCCACTCGTGAATGTGATCTAAAATATATGTTGCCTTCTTCTATCAAAAGAGTCGACAACAAGTCTATGTCGGCATCATACTAGATAGGAAGCTGAAAGTGGTTAAGGAACATGGTTTCCAAATCCAGAAAACTATCATATGCAGTGAAGGGAAGTTCTATGTACCATTGTGCTGCCACATGAGTCAGCATTCTCTGAAAAAATACTCAACTGAACGAAATCATCGTTTAGTGAGTTTGAAGAGCACAAAAGGTGAAAGGTGGTAATGTGCACACCTGTATCTTCACCAGCTTTTCCTTCAAATTTAGGAATGTCTGATGGAAATTTAATAGGTACAGGTGGCCATGCCACATTGTGCTGCATGGGGTCATTCATTAACTTTGACAAATATGGCAAGTTTAACGTTGCTAGGAAATGGATTTTGGTCCTAACCGAGGTTTGATAATAATGAGTTTTGGGTGTGGAAGTACTTACCCCTTGAATACGAAACTAAAAGGTAGGGATTACCCCAGCCACAGGATGTGAACTGGTTGCAACATTCTGGAAAGGATTTTACCCGAATGCCAGTCAATTACTAGTTTGTGGTGCATTATATGTGGTTTGACATGCTCCAGATGAAATTGGAGTTTGAAACAGAGGAGTAGGAATCCCTCCATGAAAAAGTGAGAAGGGGGAACTCGTGAAAGGAGTCGAAACATGACTAGGTGTCTGAAAATTATGACCTGTAAAGGCATTTGTGTTTCTAGATGACATGCCCACATATGCAGGTGAAGGGCCTACATAAGGAGTGGATGGAGGAATATGTTCTACATTCCACAAAAAACCCTAAATGAATGAAGTGGACCCACTTGCACCACTTTGAGTAGTTTTCATAAAAGAAGGAAAAGTAAATTATGCATTGGGAATCCTAGGGACCACCCCACTAGAAGACTGACCTACCATACTGGAAGGTTCTGAGGGTTGAACCACTCGAGCACTTGGTGAAAGAGGTGCAATAGATGCACTAGGTCTAGGAGAACTCATCGAGGGAGGTGAGACTCCACCAAGAATAATGGATAAAGTTAGGGTATACATACCCTCTCCTGAGCTAGACATAACTCAGCTCAAAGGAACACCAAAACCAAGTGAACTAGACTGGAGGAACTGGACTATCACAAGATCATTCAGATCAGTTAGAGGTGGATTAAAGTTTCTTGCAAACTCGTTAGTCAACAAGTATTCTATCTTATTGTTGATTTTTCTTCCTAATTAAGTCTGAGTTCCGGTTCACCATGAATTTCGCTAACATAAGTCAGTTCAAAGGAAATGTCTGTATCAAGTATCTCCTTTGAGGTGGTGGTGGAGGCTCCACTATAGGAGATGGAGGAAGGTTTTGTAACCTTCTGGACAAACGAAGAGGTTGGTCCTCCACATCTATAAATTTGGCTCACACACCTAAAGGCCAACTAAACACAAACAAGACAAACATCACACATTAAAAATATCCTAAGTAACACAGAGACACAAATAGAAGATACACCTTCCAAAGTAAATCCTTGGATTATTAGGGCCCAGGTCCAACCAATGAAGATATAAGGATGGTTACTTGGCATCTCGTGAAGATGTTTCTAGGTGAAAGCACTGGAATCATCCAACCATCCTCCCAAATTGTCTATCGAGGTTACCTTCCAATTCCATCCTAGGTGTAATGGAAATAGCCTTCCAATACCACTTGTGTATTATCCTATTGTATGGATACTAAGGCTACCAAATCTACATCGAGATTCCGGCGTAACAATCGCAATCCTAATCTCTATGCATGGGAAGGGTAGCTAATATTGAAACCCTATCAATATCGACACCACACGGGGCCTAAGAGGTGGTATTGACAAGATCCCCAAATGCATAAAAATCTCATTGAACGATCGAACAAGGAAGTGGAGGGTTATCTCCTCAACTGAGCTCTCACATGACCTTGTTCTTAACTTCTGTGTGAGAGGATCTTTCTAGATTGTCTCTTATAGTAGAGGATTTACCTAATGAAAGGCCACTACATTTGAAATCAAATGCTTTTGGAAAGTTTAAATCTTCCTAGTCCAAAAACCTAGCCTAAGCTAGTTGATGTACAAACCTATAAAAATAAACTTACTAATATATTTTAATTAAATGTTCTTTTTAATGGGTTGTATTATTCAAAAGGTACCGAAATGAGACTTAATGGTGTTATAGACTCAACAAAGTGAAAGAAAATGATGTATAAAATTTTTAAATGGATGCAACTACAAATGCAACTTTTTCCTTTCTTTTTCTTTGTAAATAAAAGCTAATGAACATTTTAAACAATATGAGAAACTACAAGACTTAAAACTTTTTTATTTTTCTGAAAAAAAAAGTAGTGAAAAGAACAACTAATGCAATCTAATGCAAAATGCAACAAAAAATATTTTTGTCTTTCCTTTTAAAAAAAAAATTCAAAATCTATATGCAACTAAATGCACTAGGAGAAAATTAACAATTTGATCATATAAAATGTGAACGATAATAGTTAGACCCTATAGTAACAATATTCAACCAATTAGAAAGAGATGACTCAAACCCTAGACTTGGAAGAACTATTGACTTGCAAGAACCAATAGATCCAAAAGATGGATAGAATGATTCACTTAGACTTCCAGAAAAGCAGTTCCAAGTATATCAGTGCCTTAAAGGATTGATCAATGACCAAAAAATACAAGCATTCGGACCAAGAAACTAATCACGAAGGACCCAACACATTCACAGATGAAGAAGTCAGACCAAATTCACCAAAAACTTGAATTAACAAGCAAGAAGTTAAATGTATACACCCTAAGCTACAGTATCATGCTAAATAAGAACCCTATCAGACTCTTGAAGGATCAAATAATGAAGGATAAGAAAAAACCTTACTGACTGACAAACACCTACAAGAAATTCGTGACTGTCATTAAGGTAGGTCATGTACCATTCGCGACTGTCACCGAAGAAACTTACGAATACAACAGACAATACGCAGTTGTTACCGAAGCAACCCGCGAATGCATTCAAAAATTTTCAAAGATAAAAATAGATGACCTAAGGACTCTGAGAATGAAGTACTGAAAACTAAAGGAAAAATATGAAAAAATCACTAACAGGATCAATCAGAGAAAAAATGACAGAAAACCAAAAGAATGGACCCACAACAGGTTGGACTCCCCAATGGAGTCACCAGTTCTGTTGTTTAGGAGAATACAACCTTATAACCTAGGGGATTTGGGGTTACCAACGTACTAAATAAAATTGCACACATTCAACCATTTAATAATTTGATAGAGAAATAAGGAATAAATTAGGTGTAACTTTCTTATGACGGTTGATCCTAGCTTTCTTCTTCAATCCAAATTGCTCCAACAGCTTCTAGGGAATCTCCAATACCTGTAGAGAGCCAGACCTTTCCTACAATATATTATATATTAAATAGAATATTAATGAAAACATATACTTGTAATGAAACGACAAGAAAATTCAGAAATCATAATACATAAGAGTACAAAGACACATATTGGACTTGAAAGACTCTCTTTATTGATAGACAAGTGGCGGAATATTACAACCAGTATCTAAAACAAGTAATCCTATGCTAGACAAGGGAACTGATTTCTGCTACTCCAAGATCTCCAAAGGAAAACCACCCCCATAACTTTTCTCTATCATTTATAATGCTCAGTGTCAACCCCTACCCTCGATTTATACATGAGGAAAGAGAGAGGTTACGAAGGTTGATATGGTTGAGGAAGTTGGGATAGTTATGATTAGGAGCCCAATTATCCTCGACTAAACTTGTAACTTATATAAATTTTTTATTTTTTATTAGGGCATTCACGACTATTAATACTAGTAGGTCGCATATGATACATGACTTTCATAAGGGAAACCCCCGTGTTCAAACCTTGATCATGTATTCACAGGTTTCAATGTCAATACTCGTGAATGATTCATGGGTTGCAATGGAAATAGTCATGAATTCTCCCTAATGACCTTATAAAAAATAGTTTAGTCTCGTAAGAGGATATTGCATCGAATCCCATGCACATCTATATTTTTTTTGGCCACTTCTATCCATTTTTTCCTTTTGTCTACAGACACATTAACTATCAGTACTCAGATGGAGAAGTGTCATTTCATAGGATAACAACACCCCCATCTATTGTTGTTGTATTTTGTAACTTCGGAAGATATTTTTATGTATATCATCATTGTATGTTGTTGTACCCCCATCAGAGATGTGCTTCCCTCCTTTATGGATGTCATTATTATGTATGGTCCTTGAAGTACAACCTCCATTGTAAGTCGGGGAAATAGTCTCCAGTATAATATAATGTAATGTACTTTTGAAGTCTCTGTAGGAAAATTCGGCCCTGTTAGGGTTAGAAGTTGACCTAGTCAATTTTGAAGGTCAGTCACTTGAAGGGTATAAATAGGGAGGCACCCTCCCTCATTTATACGTACTCACACTCACTAAATTTCACTTGAGGAGAGAGAGATGAAAAAAAATTATTATTATTTGGTTTTTCCATCTTGTGATATTGTCTTAGTGATGGAACTATTATATGGAAGTTTGTGGGGTTTCCTCCTTTATGTTTTACCCAAGGAAAATATTTTTGTCTTGTGCATCTACTCTATATTGTGTATATTTTTGTGATTTTTATTCTTTCAGATAAATATCTTAATCAAGTTAAATTAGATTAGAAAAACTAACATTGTATTAGATTCTCTCTAAAAGAAGGCATTGTGCAATAGTGAAAACTAGGGCTTCCTAGTTCAAGGTCTTCTTTCCATATATCATCAAGAAAAGAGGGACCGGATAACTCACCCTAGAAGGGAGCATATTTTGATGGAATCATAATCAAATTTGAATAATTTTCACTTTTGACCCTCACACTAGTGCTGGGAGAAACTAGGGCATCAAGTTTCAGAGGATTCCCACCATAGTCTTCAGAAAAGGACCTTGTTGAGAAACTCGCCTCAAGGAGGCACTGTTATCACTCCAGGAAACTACTTAGTGGTTATAGCTAAGTATGCCTGGTAACTTGAGAATTCAATGTTTTTTGGTGTTTTTTGTAAAGATGGATCA
>LPNX010438240.1:221521-287488 GCA_001517045.1 Pseudotsuga menziesii
GCACTGGTGATAAGATCCTTCAACCTTTGGAAACTTTCTTCACACCTCGATGTCCATTCGAACTTCATCCCCTTCTTTTTCAAAGAAGTGATGGCATGTGCAACTTTGGAGAATCCCTCAATGAATCTCCTATAGTATCCTGCAAGTCCCATAAAAGATCTTACATCTGTCACATTTCTTGGAGTAGGCCAATTCATAATGGCTTCAATCTTTTCAGGGTCTACAGATATACCCTCCTCTAAGATAATGTGACCCAAATACTGAATTCTATCTCTATAGAAGTCACACTTGCTCAATTTCACATACAATTGATGCAATTCCAATGTCAATCTCAAATGCTCTTCATGCTCTTCCTCATTCTTAGAATAAACAAGAATGTCATCAAGGAAGGCAAGAACAAATTTGTCCAAATACCTGCTGAAGACGCTATTCATAAGGCACATAAATGTAGCTGGTGCATTTGTGAGACCAAATGGTACCACTACAAACTCATAATGCCCATACCTTGTTCTGAAGGCTGTATTATGAATGTCTTCATCCTTGATTCTCACCTGATGGTAACCAGACCTCAAGTCAATCTTGGAAAATACCTTTTCTCCTCTCATTTGATCAAAGAGGTCATCAATCCTAGGAAAAGGATATTTATTCTTCACAGTAACCTTGTTCAACTGTCTGTAATCAATACATAACCTGAGTGTACCATCTTTCTTCTTTACAAACAGAACCGGTGCTCCCCAAGGGGACACACTCGGACGGATATACTTCTTTTCTAACAACTCTTGCAGTTGCATCTTCAACTCTAGCATCTCCGGTGTACTCATCCTGTAGGGTGCCTTGGACACTGGTGTTGCTCCTGGCACAAGTTCAATAGTGAAGTCAATGTCCCGCTTTGGAGGAAGCCCTGGAATCTCATTAGGAAACGCATCCCTGAATTCCTGTAACACCTGATAGTCCTCCAACCTAGGAGTTTCATCTCCTATTTCCTCCAAAATATGAGCTATATACAACTAGAAACCCTTCCTATAGAACTTCTTTAACTGCATTGCTAAAACTTGTCGTACCGAAATCACCTTTGGAATACCTTTCACAACTACTATATTCCCTTCTTCATTCATGCATTCTAAAGTCTTATTGTAACAATCAAGCTTCACCCTGTGAGCTTCTAACCAATCCATTCCAATGAGAACATCATAGGAACCAAGCGGTAGAACATTCAGATCTACACAAGTGACCAATCCATTCATGACCAATGGAAATTTCTCTACCACTTCAATAACCTTTCTCTTAGTTCCAGTGGCTAGCTGAACTAACCAAGACTTCCTATGCTTTATTTTCTTAAAAGCACAAATCTCCACTACTCTAGGAGTAATGTAACTGTGCGTAGAACCAGGGTCAATAAAAATAGAAACAAATTGCTCAACAATATTACCTGTTACTTCAACCACAGCTGACTAGTGATCTTCCTGGCGGTCCTCCAGTGCTGCATAAATCCTAGGGATTGCCCTTGCTACTTGACCCACTGTTTCTGCTTCTCGAATGTTGTAAGCTGGCCTTGCACTCTCATTCTCGAGTGGACAATTCCTACGCATGTGGGGTCCTCCACATTTCCAACATTGAAGTGGTCCTCTGTCCTATTGTGGATCTTTAGGCTTTTCTCCTGTCACTCCAACTGGCTTACTCGCAGCTTGAGATGGCTGATTCTGCTGATTCCTGAAGCTAGAAGGCTTGAAACCTTTCTTTCTTTGGTCAAACTTCTCATTCTTCTTATCCTTCCATGCCTTATCGTAATCAGGTTTACCTTTGCTTTGCTCATAGAAATACTTAGCCTTCCTTATTGCTTCTTCAAGAGTTCTGGGTTCATAAAACTCAATTCTATCTTTGTAAGACTGAGGTAATCCACTCAGAAAACGCTGGACCTTCACTTTTTCATCTCTTATGTACCTGACATATCTCAACAGCTCCAAAAACTTATTTGCATATTCTTCCATGGTCCACTGTCCCAATCTCAGCTCATGGAACTCCTTAATCTTGTCATCATAATACCTGTCAGAGAGGTATTTCTGCTTGAAATACTTCTTGAACTGCTTCCACTTAAGTCTCCTTTCACTGATCCTCTTCACTTGCTTGAAGTGTTCCCACCAAATGGATGCTCTTCCATTTAGATTGAATATGGCAACTCTTTCCTTCATGTTTCTTGAATAATCATGCACCTGAAAGTACTTCTTTATCCCAAGAAGCCAAGCTTCTGCCTCTTGTCCAGTCTTTACCTCACCATCAAATGTAGGAGGTTTAGCTTTCTTAAATTCATCTCAAGAGTGATCCCTATGGTGTCTCTTTCTATTCCTTTTATGAGAAGAATAACTTGAATCCCCGCTGGATTCTTCAGAATCAGATGATCCACTAGAAGTCCTTCTCCTTCTCCTAGTACTGCTCTTACTGCCTTCTGTTCTAGTTGTACCTTGTCCAGAGTCTATATTTCTTTGCAAGTCTGTCAAACTCTGCAACATGGCATCATTCAACTGATGCTGCTCTTCCTGGGCTTTGATCAGGCTTCTCATGGTAGCTGCAACATCTAACGGTGTCTCTTGGAATCTCTTTCCATTAGACTCAATGTCATCATTTCTATTACGGACATTTTCTCCCATGGCATCTTCTGATCGCTCGTAGGAATCCCGAGCATCATATCCATCATGGGTTCTCATAACTGAACCACTGCTTATTTATCAAAATGCACTACCTGGAATACTGCCCTTGAAGGTGACTATGACTCTGCAAATGTGTTAGTAACACAACTGTTAGATGCATAACATTAATATAAACCAGCATTGCTTACCTTCTATTGGAAAAATCATAATACAATTTTTTTTTTGTAAATCTATGTTTTTGCGCAATCTAGCGCATGAAATCACTGCCACTTTCTCATTTTCAGCTCTGGAAATCCACTGAAAAACAGCTAAAAATCCAACTGAAAAACAGTCAAAATCTGCCACGAAAAACTCAAATTTTCCTTATGTAGAATCGGCTCTCATTTCCACTACTGATCTGACATTTCAGAAGTCAAAACCACTAATTCCTCTGCTATTCATCGGCAGTTGGATCCACTAACTTCTTCCGCTGTATCGGCGGTCGAAACAACTAACCGTTTTCCGATGTTCATCGGCTGTCGGAACAACTAAATTTTTCCGATGTGTCGGACCGATCCTACTTTGGCTCCAGACATATCGACGGACTGATCTTCTAAATTTTTCCATTGTCCTTATACTTAGAAAAATTTTCAACTTCTATTTCTTCTTCCTCCTGCCGCGGCATCAACAACCTCATCTTCTATTTTCTTCCGACGTATCGGCAACCTTCAAGAGATCCCTGCCACAACTGCAGCTATTCCTTCCACTATCCTCCGCCGACAGCCAACACTTTCTGACGATTCCTATACTCAGATGAATTTTCACTTTTTCTACCTTCTTCTGTCGACGACATCGAAAGTCCTTTCGGCTAACTCAGCCAATGTATCGGCTGCTCAATAGCTAATGCCTTCCGATGATCTCAACACTTTCTGTCGCCGCTTGATCGGCTCCATTCCCTTTTTTTTGTTGGCAAAAGAGTTCCTTCCATAGCTGCAACGGTGTAACATCATCTTCAATTTTCTTTCGATCGGTGGCACAACCTGATCGGCATCAGCAATCTTGTTCTCATTGGAAGTCTAGTGCTCTAGACTTCCGCAATGGCGGGCGCTCGATCAGCTATCTTCTTTCGATAGCCGACGTTTTCAGGACTTAAATTTTTTTTAACTTTTTGTTTACGGCTTCGGCGGTCGGATGCCTTTCTCGTCGGACGCTTAGTCCTTTATCCATCTGCAACGGCGGACGCTCGAACAACTATTTTCTTTCGATGGACGTCCAACACTTAGAAATTTTTTCGCGATTTTTCCTTTCGACTGTGCTCCGTCAGGCGCGCTTCTTCCTAACTCTTCCGCTACATCGAAAGTTTGTTCCACTAATCTCTTCTGATGATCCAACAGTTCAAAAACTCATACGAATTTTCTAGTCATTCCCCGTCGGACATGCTTCTGCCTAGCTCTTCCGCTACAGCGGAAGTCTTTCCCACTAAGGGTTCCGATGAACCAAAAGTTCAACACTTAGACAAATTTTTGAATTTTGAAATTTCCAGTCATAAACTGATTTCTGTCCCTGTATCTTCGTGGTCCATTTAGGCCCATGCTACAACATGAGCTTTGATACCATGATGTCACGTCCCCATCCCTCCGACCGATGAAGAGGACGTGATGCCATGAAGTTAACCATTCGGGCAAACCAGCCCCATGAACATGTGAAGACATAAATGCTAAAACATAATGCTGAAATAAAATGATTTGAACTAAACATGCATACATGATTATCTATCATACATATGCAGCGGAAATAACACACATTCATACAACATTCATTCAACATGTTCATCTCATTCATTAACGGAAAATATGGTTGCAGAAGTAAATGAGCAAGATCACTTATCTTATGAAGAAGTCAATCCGCAACCAGCTACGTCGCTGCAACATTCCGCCCAACCATAGGCCAGCGTGCTCCTTAATCTCTCAGCAGCACTGCCACCCCCAAGATGGGCATGATTCTTCAAGGAATAAGGGAACAAGCAAGCTTACACATAGCCAAGGATACACAAAACATAGCCAATCCAACATAGTTGGGTTTATCAGGCCATCTAGGAGTTGGGAGAGGCTAAATGCTAAGCTGGTGAGCTCATTGTAGAGCTAGGAACACCTACACCAGAACTAGCCTAACTTCTAAGACACCCACACACACCCAATACAAGGAATTAGTCCCTTCTCTGCTACACAATCCCTCAGGCCCTGCATTCCCTTCCAGTGCTATTCAGGGGTTGTGGAGAATAAATCCAGCCCTCTAGCCCTGTCTGTGTGGTTTCCAGCCATCAGGTTTATCAAGCAAACCAAGCCCCCATCCCTGCTCCGAATACAATCCGAAGACCAACCATTGCATGCATGCAATTAATCATTTGTCATAGATTAACAGGGAAAAATGATTCCTGGGTCGTTATTGGCCCTATCATGGCCAAAATGACTCCCAACGAATACAACAGTCCCAAACGTATCAATGAGCATGGGAAAACAATAATCTGAAAACAATAAACAGTGAGCACAGCTCACAACAGGGGAAGCAACAGTCCCAAAATGTAATCAGTGAACATTGGGAAAACAACAGTCCCAAAACATAATCAGTGAGCATAGCTCACAACATGGGGAAATGACTCCAAACAGTCTGTGCGTGAGGGAAAACTTGCACCAGACCCCCAAATGTAGAGAAAACCACAACAATCACAACAGACCTTGAGAAGAACAGTGACCACCGTAACTCACAGGAAGAACCACAGCTCCAATCTCAACATTAAAACGACAGAAAATTAAACGACCATACCAGTCTGTGAGAAGAGCATACGGCTGCAAATGTGAATGAAAGCGGCACAGCTCCCAGTCCGCTGTGTAGATGGTAAAAACGCATCCCATGAGGAAAGGATACGGCCTCACCACTCACAAATCCACAGGGGAAAAAAAACGTGGGTAAAACCAGGAAGCTCCTGTGCGTGAGCAAAAACAACCAATGATCCCTGCGTGAGGATGGACAAGAATTCGAGCTTGTGCACGTGGATGAACAGAACAGTCATGAGGAACAAACAAAAATGTGGAGGTAACGTGTAGTGGGGAGAATGAAATTGAAGGTGTGAGAATGAGCAGCCAAGGCAGAATTGCGTCCCTCCCGTGCGTGGAAATAAGAGGCGTCCTCCTTCCCCATCGTGAGGTTCATTGATGGTGGAGTGTGGGGATGGGAAAGGAATGACAGTCCTACCACCCCACTCCCAAAAACCATAACTGCCTCAACCACCAGCAGCAATTCTTAATGGAGGTTGTTGGGTAAGACAAGGGAAGGTGACACACATGGATTTTTCCCTCATTGGCCAAGGTTTAACAATTCCCCACCCTTATCCTTATGAAAATCATGCCCCTTCTCAATTTAGTTGCTGCGATCGTAGCCGACCGGGTTCATTAATTAAATATGCATATGTACATGATGACAAAGCTTAGTATCTATGCCGCATGTCCCGATATACCATCGGTGACAAATTTAAATCTGAAACATAGCATAACCAATCAATGGTGGGGCCTTAGCCTTTAGCTCCGCACCATGATCATTACAATATATACATCATATACATCTAATGCAACGGGGTCAAAACTGGGGTGTTACAAGAGTCTTTTCATATTGACAGGATGTCTCTCACTATAGAGATTGAGGACATATATTTTATTACTGGATTATCTCGATGGGGAGAGGTGGTGAACCTACGCTCTCGCGTTCCCGAAGGTGGCCTTACCATTGATGAGTACATTGCAGTATACTATTTTCTGCACACTGAAAAGGTTGGGAGTCAAATCCTGACAAACTTGATCCAAGTACTGGGACTGAATTCCATACTTTTGGCACTCGGCAGGATAGCTGGTCTAGCTTCACTCCACCAGACCTCACAGCCATTGATGTTCTATGCGGTGGAGTGTATGAGACCCACATTGTACGACTGGAGCACTGCACTATTGAGTAACATGAAGTAGCAACTCAGTGACTACAATATGGGTAGGGTGAGAAACTTTAGTTTCGACAGCATACTGAGCACATTCTTCTTTGAGTGTGTACCAGGGAAAATCCCTAGTGTGGACATTCCTCCACACGGAGTTCGAGATCCAGCCCAACGACGTTGGGAAAATGTTATGCACAGACTGGGTGGAGGTAGGGTGGCTAACCCCTACCCAGTGGACTTCTTTCCATGGTGGCGATGGCAGATCATTGCCATCGATGACTATCCCTATGTAGGGATAGGTTTCTAGAGAGATCTGAACATACCTCTACCACCAAGAGTGGCATATGGCGACATAGGTAACGAATACCAAACCCTCTTTTTAAGTTTTTTGAATTATTATTTTTTTTTCTGTTTTTTGATATATTGACTCAAAAGACATGTTTTGGTGTGATGACACATAGTGACAATATGTCATGTGTATGCAGATGTTGGACCACGGTGACCTGATAGTTTCCCTCATCATAGATGGAGGGGAAGAGGAGCTGACATCATGGGTGTGGATGCAGAGCAGATGCTCCAAAGCATCCACACAAACTTTGTATGCTTGACACACAGGGTACCCATGGCGCAATTTGAGGACTTTCCGAAGGCCATGCAGCGCCAGGTGGTTGGTGTACCATGGGCATGGGCTCGATTATTCCGATGACTAGCTAGAGCCATGGTGTGCTACCATGAGCAGAATCCCCCACCTCCTCCTCAGCCTTAGAGACCTGAGAGTGTTTCATTTTTGTACTACCGTGTATTATATTTTGGTGGCTCGGAAGCCCCATTTTTGTATTATGACACTTATGTATTATGACGTCACATTTTGGATGTTTAATGAAATTTTTTTATGATGATCGATTTTATTTTTTTACATGTGTGTAAAAATGTATGCTTGTGATATGCTTATGGTCTATGAAACAAATTCCAATCTAATACATAGTTAGCATATGAGTCAGCAACTTGATTAAAAATTCTTGAAACATGTATGTATGTTATGTTCTCAAATTGTCGTTCTAGCAATCTCACACGTAAGAATCTTCGTAATAATGTCGGATCCCTAATATGGTACAAGCCATTAAGCTATGAAACCACTAACTACGAATCAAGAAATACCTCAAGAGAGAGAACACCATGAGAAATGGCATGCCGCAATAACTCGATAACGACACTATACTTAGCAACATTGTTCGAAGAAGGCCGTAAACATATGCTTCCTGAAGACAACACTTGACCCGTAGGAGTATAAATCACCCAAGCAATAGAAGCTGAGTTTTGAGTGTGGCGGCTAGCACCATTAGAGAATCCTATGTAAGCAGAAGACTCCATTGACATCTTCCATAAGAAATGAAAGCTAATCAACAAACCCGATCACCATAAGAAAACCTAACTATGCAAAAAATTGTACAATAATATACAATAATCAGCCTTGGCTAAAGATCATGCATAGTATTTTTTAAGATAGAGCTCATTTCTTGGCTCCACCAAGGCTGTCCCTTCATCATCCACCAACTCATATGTTCCCTTCTCTAACACACGTTTAACTATGTAAGGACCATGCCACATGGGATTAAACTTCCCTAGCCCCAAGGGTTCTTTAGCCTGATCCCATAAAAGGAACAAATCGCATTCACTAAACCTCCTTGGATGGACAGACTTATCATATTGGACCTTAATGCGATGCTTATTTACTTCTAGAGCCACTAAGGCATCCCAGCGCTACTCATCAAGCTGCTCTAAGTGGACCAAATGTTCCTCCAATGTGAAAGTGTCTAGTAAAATCTCTATATCTAGCTTCAACGAAGGGATTTCACATTCAACCCGTAAGACAGACTCCACCCCATGTACGAGCTGATATGGAGAGAAACCGATGGCAGTCTTAACCGCGGTCCTATAGGCTCACAAAGCAATGATATAACATCATATGCCAATTCATCTTGCTTTGTGTGATGGTTCATTGGAGAATGGACTTAAGTGACTTATTCACTGCTTCAACCTATCCATTCGCCTAAGGGTAATAAGAAGAGGAGTGCTCCTTCTTATACCCTAACTTTGAAGCCAACTCTTCCATCATTCTATTCTGAAAGTGCCTACCATGGTCAGTGACAAGCTCTTTCGGAATGTCGAACCGAGTAATAATTTGGTTGAACACGAAATGCGCGGCTGTCTCACCATTGGATTTAATCGTGGGAATAGCCTCAACCCATTTTGTGAAATAATCAATAGCCACTATAATGTGATGATGCCCCCCAGCCAAAGTTGGGTTGCAATCCATGAAGTCAAGCCCCCACTTGGTGAAAGGACTGGCGGTGATAATCGGATGTAATGGGGAAGGATGTGAACACATATTGCGTGCAAACACCTGGAAAGGGTGACACTTCTTAACCGCATTGACACAATCTTTGAAGATTGACGGCCAAAAATATCCTGCTCTCGAGATTTTTTGGGTTGTAGAAAGCCCAGATAAATGACCACCACATGCCCCTTCGTGGTAATCATTCAGCACAACCTCAGCCTCATCATGGGTTAAACAACGACGTAAAATGGAATCTACCCCACGGTGATACAAAGTGTTATCCACTATAAGGTAGTTCTTAGATACATGACGTAATCGTCGTCGCTCATCCCATGAAAAGTGACTAGCGAATTTCAATGTTTGCAAATATAAAATGATATCCCCATACCATGGGTCTAAAGTTGAGATAAGGAAAATATGCGCATCAACAAATGTATCCTCATAAACCTCCTCCTCCTCCACACTTGGAAAATAAAAAACGAGCTCCACAAAGATCAACGATTTCTTTGATTATCCTGAAACAAATTCGAGATCGAATTCTTGCAAAATAACAATCCACTTATTATATTTTCCCCTGATCATGCTTCTAGTGAGGATGAATTGAAATGGATTGACATGAGCTACCACTAAGGTCTGGCGAAAGAGAATGTAATGTCTCAATCTTTGAACCGCATGAACGTTGGCCAAGGAAAGTTTCTCCACATGAGAATAATGTATTTCTGCATCAATAAGGTTCCAGCTCAAATAATATATGGCATGCTCATGGAGCTCCTCATTCTCCTGAACCAAAACCATACCAACCGTCTCCATGGATGCGACCACATAAATAAAAAAATCACGGCTATAGTCAGGTGGACTAAGCACGGGGGCCAATGCTAAGGCTCACTTAAGAGCATCAAAGGACTCCTAGGCTCGCTTGTCCCAACAAAAGGTAGTGTCCTTCTTTAAAAGATGCATAAAGCCTTTAGTCAAATTGGTAAAATTAACCACGAATCTCCGTAAGAAATTTTCCATGCCTTGCAAACACTAAAGATGTCTAATATTACTCAGGGGAGACAATTGAAGTATTGCCTCATCCTTTAAGGGATCGACTCTTATACCCTCCTTGGATACAATGAACCCTAGCAAGCAACCAATGGTTATGCAAAAGATGCACTTATGAGGATTTAAACTAACCTGGTAATGGCAGCATCTTTCGAATACTAATGTCAAATGGTATGGATGACGCACTCTCTGACAAGAATGTGTTATATTTTTATCATTCAAGCTAGCATTATGATCTTAGGATCTTTAATTGAGAGAATAACATGCACAGAAATAAACACAAGAGAAAAGAGACACAAATAATTTTTCCTCGGGGAAACCATAAAGGAGAAAACCCCACAACTTCCTCAGAGATAGAATCAACACCAAAAGTAAAACTCGAAAACATAAAGATGATCTCCTGACAGCAACAGTATCTCTCTTGTCCCAGCAACTTCTCCTCTCACTCATGCGCCCCAATGAGTGAGTGTTTGTGTGATAAATATAGAGGCTCACTCTCTATTTCTATTCTTTCTTTCACTTGAAACCCACTCCAACATGTCAGCCTCACTTAACAATTACTTACTAGAGTCAACATCTCTAGGAGTGTCTAATAACCCTAGTGCCCCACAACTTGTGGGGACTTTTGCTCCTCCGAACAATAGGAGGGTAACACAATGGTGGGGACTATTTCCCCAACTTACAATGACTCACCTAGGGTTGACTTCACTAGGATAGTCTAATAACCCAAGGGCCCCACAACTATGGAGACTTTAACCCTTGACCAATAGGAGGGTTACCCACAATGACTTGACATGACTTTCACATTATAGAAACTTCCTGATTGGAACATTGGGGCATGACATGACTCAAGTACATCCCGGAATAAACATCAAGTTACAATAGATAGGAAATACAAGTGAATACATTCCGAAGTTACAATTACATCAACACTCCCTCTTAACTAGGAAGGTATTCTCTCGACACAATTTTCATCACTGGTCTTCTTCTCTGGATCATCTTGTCATCTGCATATTCAAGTCATCTTAGTATTCAAGTCATCTTCATCTTCAAGTCATCTTTATCCTTAGATCTGGATCATCACTTGATATAGATCATCATCACTGGATCTGGATCATCACTGGATCTGGATCATCACTCAATCTGAATCGTCACTGGATCTTGATCATCATCGGATCTGGATCATCACTGGACATCATCACTGGATTTGGATCATCACTAGATCTGGATCATCACTGGACATCATCACTAGATTTGGATCATCACTCGATCTGGATCATCACTGTATTTGGATCATCACTCGATCTAGATCATCATTGGACATCATCACTAGATCTGGATCATCACTCGATCTAGATCGTCACTGCTGAATCATCATCAGTGGATCTAGATGCTCACTCGATCTGGATCAGTACCACGGGTTCTATCTCATGATTCTTCTCGTCACAGGAAGTTCTATAAAGCCAACCTTCTTTCATGATGGTTGTAGGCCTAGCCACCATGTAGGTCTTCTTCAGCACTTATATCTGACCTACTCATCAGAATGGCCTTCCCAGCACTTACATCTGACCTACTCGTCAAAAAGGCATGCCCAACACTCACATATGATCATGTAGGATCCTACAATCACATCAGAAAGGCCCAACACTCACATTCACCAGCATGATAGGACATCACTATCATCTGTTAAAAGGCTTCAACACTTAAATCTAACCTACTCATCAGAAATGCATGTACTCACATCTGACCTGGTAGGAACCAAATCCTACACCCTCGTCAGAATGGCCCCTAGTCCCAGACTGAGCTACCTGGTAATGGACCAGGTGCCTCCATTCTCCTGGAGAATGGAAGTTGCCCTTATCTGGTAGGAACCAAGTTCTACACCCTCATCAGAATGGCCTGCACTCACATCTGACCTGGTTGGAACCAAATCCTACACCCTCATCAAAATGGCCCCTAGTCCCAGACTAAGCTACCTAGTAACAGACCAGGTGCCTCCACTCTCCCAGAGAGTGGCAATTTCCCTTACATCTGACCTACTCATCAGAATGGCTAGCACTCATATCTAACATGGGAGGAACCTAATCCTTTAACCATGATAGAATGGCTCAACCCTTACATCTGACCTACTCGTCAGAATGGCTCTCTCAGTCCCAGACTGAGTGTTCCTGGTAACTGACCAGGTACCTCCATTCCAAGAATGGCATTCAACACTCATATCTGACATGGAAGGAACCAAATCCTATCACCATGACAGAATGGCTTAGCCCTTATATCTGACCTACTCATCAGAATGGCTATGGATTCAGCACTCCCCTTGGAAGGGACCTCGATCTGGAGAACACCAAGCTTCTCCCTGAAGTACTCAAAATTTACTCTGGCCAATGGCTTCATCAACACATCAGCCATATGATCGTCTGTCGCAACATACTAGAGTTTCACCATATCCCTGATATAGTGATACTTTATCTCGATATGCTTTTCCTTGTCATGGAACACTGGATTCTCTGACAAATTTACACAACTCTGGTTGTCACAATGTATACAAGTAGCATCCAACTGGATATCAAATAAATCATACAGTAGCTTCCTCATACTACCTCACAACTAGCTGAACAATTTGCGACATAGTCTGCTTCAGCTTTACTCAATGCCACACAGGATTACTTCCTACTAATCCAAGAGATCACACCTAATCCCATACTAAAGACACATCTTGAAGTGCTCTTCCTTTCAATGGCACTGCCTACCCAATCTGAATCAACATAAACCTCCAAGTTAATCTTCTTATTCACATCATACTTGAGCCCATAATCTATGGTACCCCTCAGGTACCTCAGAATATGCTTTGCAGCAATCAAGTGAACATGTCTCAATGTGTTCACAACAAAGAAAATATCTGATCTTGTATTTGTTAGGTACATCAACTAACAATACATCGTGGCATCAACCATCTCTGATGAAGCATCACTCAATAGCTTCATGTTCGATGCCATAGGTGTGGTCATGGCCTTGTATTCCATCATCCTGAACCTCTTTAGGATCTCTACTGCATACTTCCCTTGTCCAAGGAATATTCCATTTGCATTCTGCCACACCTTCATGCCTAGAAAAATAGTGCATCGACACATAACAAGAGCATCACTGGTCTTCCGCCTTTAACCTTGAAGCAAAGTTTGGAATCCACTTTACTCTCAGTAAAGCCTAGAGTCATAAGTAATCTATCCATCCTGTCGTATCATGTCGAACCTTAAGATATTCTACAGTCACTCCCTCTGAAGTGAAGCATCATACTCCCTTTGTCTTTCATACTCTATGCACTGAAACATTCTGTATCGGAGTGACAAGTAGCTTCCTCTGCTACTAATATTCTATGTATCCATCTAAGATCATTGGATACCAAGATCCTCTATCTTGAACTTTTTCAAAATTTCTTCTCATACCTATCTAATAGCTTGTCATCCTCTATAGCATTTCATCTTCAACCTTGTAGCAAAGGTTCAGGTCTTCATCAAGCTCCTCATGTATGTTTTTTAACTCCCATTGGCTGTAAATGTCTGTGCAAAGCCTCGTGCTATGAATCTTGTCTTGTGTTCCACGATGTTTCCATCTACTATATGATGGAACTATGAAATTCCCTTCATGTATTGATACTACATCCTAGACATCATTCTTCTTGAACCTCTTCATAGCTGGAAGGTTCTGCATGAATGATGTCGCTACATTCCTCAGATTATTCTTCATCTTGAACTATCGTCACTTGTTCTTCGAAACAAGTCTCATCCTTCTTTGCTTGTAGGCGATTATGTATGCGATCTTTGCTACAAGTCAAATACATTTGTATGGTTAGAAACATTTCATAAGGAATATTCATACTGGCAAATTCTTATGCATAAATATGTGATCATGCAACTACTTTATCCAATACAACATTCATCCATATCTCATGGAAACTTTTCTAGATGCCTTCCATCTCTACTAGGACAACATTGAGATTGTGCACTAATCCAATATGTTAGAAAAGAGGTTTCATTCTAGATAAGTAGCAATGGAGAGTTTTATAGCACCATGAGCTACTTACCCATCATATGCATATTAGTAGTATACTGTCATTAATGCAAACATTCTATCATGCATAAAACATTAATTGAATATAGACAAATGCATAACAAAACAATATCATAAAATGACAATTGAATACTTATCTTTATTTTTTTCGTGGGTAGACTCCTTCTTGAGCCTTTAACTTCATCATATTATTCATTAATAATAGAATCGTTTCTCATCCAAATGCTAATATGTATAAGAGGTTCTTCAAGAGTTGAGATCTTCATATTCCTCATTGGTTGAGGGATCTCCTTTGGATGGTGAGAGCTTGATATTCAGATGCTCCCATCTTTTCTTGTATTATTATGAGTCGAGCTTCTTCTTCTTCCTAGAGTCTTCTGAAAGTAATCAATTCCTACATTCCTCACATGAATGAATCTCATGATCCTAGGAGACCATTCAAGGTGGCCATCACCACTTTTGCATTCTTTTCTTCTTCTTTTACCGCTTCAAGTTGTTCTTTGATTTGAGAGACCCTTGTAAAGTATGACTGTATAGTCTCTACATTATGGATCTTCACATTCTTCAACTGGTTCCTTAAGGTCATATTCTGAATTATGTTCTTCCCTTCAAATATCTTGGTCAAGGAATCAAACATCTTCGGTGTCTTTAGGGAAGAAACTTGTGGTACAAGTTGATCCGTGATTGAATCAACAATGATCTTCTTGGCCTTGACCAAGTTCTTCTTGTGTAAGGATTTTACCCTTATCTCCCTCTGGAACTGGAACCTCTCTACTTGTGTAGGTGTCCAATTCATTTTCTTCAGAGAGATCATATACCTCCATGCTTGGAATTTGTCAACTTCAACAAGTTTATCATCAAGCTGATGTGATAGATCACATTGAAATGAGAACCTCAAGTGGAAATAACAAAGGATTAGGTCTTACCAATTTGAGGTGTCCGTCGTGGTTCCGAAGCTAGCTGATCTAGGGTTTGTCACAAAAACCCTAATTTTAAAAACTTGGAATATTTTAGATCTTATTAGATATAAATATAGATCTCTTCAAATTGAGCTGTCCAATGTACTCCTTTTCTGAAAACAGTGGAGGGAAGCTCCCAGAAAAGGAAGCCCTAGTTTTCCAATTTCTTCTGCATAAATTCCTGTTACTGTTTCTATGGTATCTATGAAATTACTGCTCCTATATGTATAAAAATTTTCAATGAGGTATCCTCGCATGTCCCTGATCCAAAACCATAGGTTTCATCATAATTGGTTTCACCCATTGGGACTTATGATCATTTTCCCAAGGTGACCTGTTACAGGACTGTTCAGAAGAGTGAATTTGTACAGACTTCCACGTGTCACTGGTTCATTTTCTAAGTCTGAAACTTAGAACAAAGAAATTAAAGTCTGCTTCCTTTCTGGAACATCTTCCAAAATCCCATTTGGACCTGTGTAGCCCAAGATATAGCAATTATCCCAAGGTGTCCTGCTTAGGGATGAATTTGTTAAGAGGTTGGAGCCATAACTTAGAAGGATCATATCTCCCATAATATAGCGAATATGAGAGTGAATTTTGGATAAAGTGTACATCAGGATTTTATATTCGGTCTCTGCAATTTTCAGCACCTGAAGCTTCACCAATATCGAGATATAGCAAATGTACCAAAACTTAGCAGTTTTAGTATTTAGGGTTTTTCTAGCTCGGGGTCAAACTAGGGTTTGACTTTCCTAGAGTTTCACCCAACCAAAAATATTGATATAGCTCTCTAAACTTCGATTTTTATGAGGAGATTAATCCTATACCAGGCTCACTCAAAAATTCCTCTTCTGTAGAAATCCCTAATTTTTGCACCGAAAATTGAAAATGCTCAGAATCAAATTTCGCTTCGACTGAAAGATGCGCCCTTCAATGGAGAGTCATCCTAGCATACTTTTGCTGGTGGATTGTGGAGAGAGACCCAAAAATTAATAAGCCCTAGCTTCTATAGCTGCATAAAGTCTTCTTCTCAAGTTAGCTCTGATACCATGTTAGTTTTTTATAATTCAAGCTAGCATTATGATCTCAGGATCTTTAACTGAGAGAATAACATGCACAACAATAAACATGAGAGACAAGAGACAAAAATATTTTTTCCTCGAGGAAACCATAAAGGAGAAAACCCCACAACTTTCTCAGAGATAGAATCAGCACCAAAAGTAAAACTCGAAAACATAAAGATGATCTCCTGACAGCAGAAATCTCTCTCTTGTCACGACAACTTCTCCTCTCACTCATGCACCCCAATAAGTGAGTGTGCGTGTGATAAATAGAGAGGCTCACTATCTATTTATATTATTTCGTTCACTTGAAACCCACTCCAACATGTCGACCTCACTTAACAATTACTTACTAGAGCCAACATCTATAGGAATGTCTAATAACCCTAGTGCCCCACAACTTGTGGGGACTTTGCCTCCTCCGACCAATAGGAGGGTAACATAACGGTGGGGACTATTGCCCTGAATTACAATGACTCACCTAGGGTCGACTTCACTAGGATAGTCTAATAACCCTAGGGCCCCACAACTGTGGAGACTTTAACCCTTGACCAATAGGAGGGTTACCCACAATGAGTTGACATGAATTTCACATTATAGAAACTTCCCAATCGGAACATCGGGGCATGACATGACTCAAGTACATCCCAAAATAAACATCGGGTTACAATAAATAGGAAATACAAGTGAATACATTCCAAAGTTATAATTAAATCAACAGAATGAGCAGCAAGATCATCCAAATACACTTCAATAATTTTTTTGAGATCATGAAAAATTAAGGTCATAGCCCGCTGAAATGTGGCTTTGGCAGTTTTAGGACCGAAAGGAATCTTTCGATATGTAAACGTACCCCAAGGACAAATAAATTTAGTTTTATTTTGATCCTCAGGCTTGATCTGAATCTGATTATACCTACAAAAACCATCCATTAAGGAGAATACCTCGCTTCCCGCACACTCATCCAAAATCTGATCAATAAATGGTGTGGGAAAATTATCCTTAGGACAAGCACGATTTAAATCACAGAAATCAGTGCATATATGGATCGCTCCCTGCTTCTTATCCACCGGAAAGGGATTTGAAACCCACACCATCAAGGGAACGGGATAGATAAAACCAGATTTTAACAGCTTCTCTATCTCGGCCTTAATAGCGGGTGCTTTTCTAGGATTCGCCGCACACAAATGTTGTCAAACAAGTTTCGCATTCGGATAGGTATTAATTTCATGTTCGACAATGCGAGGGTCGATACCTGGAATTTCCTCGTATGACCAAGAAAATATGTCATGAAACTCTTTAAATAGCTCGGTATACTCCTTGATCTCATCAAGGGAACAATCCACCCCAATGTAGATGTTCTCAATTTTTCTAGGACTGTGAGAGATATTGATAGAAATTGTAGGTGATAAATTCACCATGTTCCCATTAGCCATCTGACCAGGAGAGCTCAATGGAACCACAGGACTACCAATATTCTTGCTAAGAATCTTCCTAAATTTCTCACGCTCCATACGGTTGAGTTCAGGAAGAAAATAGGATCTAATATGTAACTCTTCCCAAGGTGGCTCAACCCCAGACATGGCCTCAATAATGGCTTCATCTGATGGAAAAACATCATCAAGGAAATCATGTGTGTGAGAGGACTCAACTTCCCATGTGGGCAGCACATATGGGTCCTCCTCCTTCATCCGCAAAGAGGAAGGACTAGGCTCTGCAACACAATCAAGATTTGCTTGATATGCTATCATTGCTGTAGGCAACATCACATCTATTTCGATAGGTCCATTCGAAGGACTTGGTGAAGGAAGAATCCAAGGATATTCCATATGAGTAGTACGAAAAGACGCCAACTTCAACGAAGATGAAGCCCCACCGAAGCTAGATCCGATCATAAGAATGGGTGCCGGACAACTAAAGGTCCCCATAAGATATGGATACATACCCACACCCACACTCCTAGTTTCCAGCTAAGAATGATCGATAATTGAGATAGAAGCTCTCGATGATGCACTAAATGATTTCTGATCAGTTGTAACAATCTTCCCATTAAATGGAAAGCATACTACTCGAAATAGAGAAGAGGCTACGGCTTGCATACTATACATCTAATTCTGGCCCAGTAAAAGATTGTAGTCAAAGGGCACATCAACCACCTTGACCTTGATCGCGATGGTCTTCCCTCCCAATTGGAACTTAAGAGAAGGAATAATCCCATGCTGTTGAAATGATCTACCATCAAAGGTAGTCAACATGGTAGCGGATTGAGACAACTCGAGAGAACCCAAACCCTTCCAGTATGACAAAGACATCACGGAAGCAGCAGCGCCTTCGTCAATCACAGTGCGTTTGATGGTCATATTAAGACACTCTACATGAATCAAAAGAGACACATAGTAAGGCAAGTGAGGTTATAGTCCCATGGTTTCAAATTTAATGACAGAAGAAGAGTTATCATCATTAATCCCAAGAGCAGAAAGCAAGGCTTTCCATTGCGGAGGACAACTCTGAAGTACTTCAAGTGTGGACATTGTAGAAGGAGTTTGGCCCAAATCCTTGACAACGAAATAGTTCTAGGTGGCTCAGGCATTAGGATTGTACCCCGAATGCTTTAGTACTCCCTTAGGAATGCGAGGTGAAATTTTAGGTTTATCCATAGGGTTTTCAATACGCAAAGGGCTCTTGGGTGGAGCGGGTTCTTTTCCAAGGTCCGGTTGTGACAAACCATAATATTCCGCACGAGTCACAATCTTAGTAGCACATACCATGTTGATGCAACCATGAATAGTATTGGATTTTGGCATATTTTTATCTCCGCCTGACACACAATGAGGATCATTGGTCCTCGAGTTCATATTTTGATTATGGGGTAAAGGATTAGATAGCACAGTTGGGCCCTGTGCTATGAATCTTGAGGCATCTTCCATATGAGGGCACAAGTGAGTGAGGTGGTCCTCTTTACACAATTTGCAATGAAATTTAACCTTACATTTAGACTACTTGTCCCCCCCAGCATTGCAGGTGTTCTTGTCATTAAAATTTTCATTCTCATTCTTGTTCCCACCCTTACGATTATTTTTACCCTTTTTCTTATTCCTTCTGGGATGTTGGTTTTCCTTCTGGTCCGACGCTTGCACGAAAATTACACTCACCATTTGGGTGGGTTGAGATGAAGCCATGGCTTGTCCCCAAGTAGATTGATTAATAGACAATTGACTCACTTGTTTCACAACCGAATCTGCAGGTTTGGCACTTGTACAACCCATAATTCCATCGGTATGTGGTCCAAGCTTGATCTTGGGATCGAAACTAGAACGCGAAGCATTAGGTATGATCTCATACAGAAGTCCAGATTGAGCATAGATCAAATCCAACTTCCATGCCCTGAAGATTGCTTGTTCCTTGTTTTGGACTTCGGTTGTAGAAACATCCTTCACGATGTAAGGTAACAATGATTTGAGGAACCATTCAAGGAGAAATTTCGATGGTATGAAGGATTTAATCAACCTCTTCCGTCTATTCCACTCTTGGATATGGTCTTAGATATGTGTGGCTTTGTCTTGTCGAAATGTCAATAAGATTTATGTACCAATGTCGTAACGTACGGGTAGCTGGAAGTGATTGAGGAAAGTCATGGCAAGGTCATCGAACAAAATAAATGCCCCCTTGGTAACTCTATATACCATTTTGCTGCAGGCCCGGTGAGGGTGCATTGAAATAGCCTTAAACAAATTGAGTCATCATGTAAGGAATTGGAAGAGAACCAAAGGTGAAAAGTAGTGACATGTTCACTAGGATCTTCTCCTGCTTTGCCCTCAAACTTGGGAATGTACAAGGGAAGCTTTTTAGGGACAGCCAGCGAAGCTAAGTCATGAGATACCAGATTGTTCATGAGTCTCGATAAGTCAGGTAAGTTTAATGTTGTGGGGAAAGGGAGCCTAGGTTGAGCTAGTCTATGCCATGCTCCCTGATAGTTCTGGCTCATATAAGGCTGACTACTGTAAATACCATGGCCTTGGCCATAATATCCTCCTCCCGTTTGACCCATGTAGAGCTGCATAGAAGCATTATGATGTGGTGTACCTTGACTATGCAGTGCTACAAAGCCATAATTAGATGAGTAAGCAGGTTGTTGATACCCATACCCATAGTGTTGATAGTTTTTTCCATACTTTGGTCCAAAATATTGTCCATGAGAAGCTCCATAAGGTGTCCCATGGGATGTCCCATGAGAAGCTCCATAATTAGGGATATGGGGAACTCCTTGTGATGGACTGTGAGACGATCCAGAAACAGGAATATGACCTCCTGAGACAACAGGATATACTTGGCTCTGAGATACTACCATGTAAGCAGTCGCAGTACGAACATGGCTAGTAGCAATATTCTGGATCGAAGGACCACGTGAATGAGGGGGAGGAAGGGTTGTCAAAAATGCATTCGAAGGAGTAGGGTTTGAGGACGAAGGGACATGTGAAGGGATGTAAGTGGTGTTCCCTCTGGTCCCTCGTCTCGGTTCTGGTATCAACATATGAGTACTAACACTAGTTCTAGGACGGACATGTGAGGTAGCTTCCACCACCGAGATGGAAGGTGCAATGTGACTAGTGCTCCCAAATATTTTCGCATGGAAAGGAATAGGAGTGCCCCTAGGCGTAGTGCTAGGTTCAATTTCTGACTTGGCATGATGTGGTAGATCGTGTGCAGGTATATCAGGCATGCCATAACAAATATAACTAGTGCTTGTGGGTTCATGATGAGTCTCATCACCTGGTAACCAATACTGATGACCTGTGAATGAGGGATCATAACCAGAATGTGAAGGTATTTCTGGTGAAGGATCATATAAAGGAGTAGAATCTACATCTCCAACCTCGTGAGGTGGAGAAGAGATCTCAGGAATCTCATCCTCGTGATCTCCCATCGTGTGTGAATCAATGTGAGAAGTAGTCTGCCTGGACTATCTGTTTCTCTCTCCCAAAGGAGGAAGTCCTGCTAAATGACAAAAAAGGTGAAGTGTCGCGCCCAAATCCACAATGACTCGAAAAAGGAAAAAGACTCTATCTAATTATGCAAACCCTAGGCAAACTAGCGTGCACAGAGCATACACCTATACAATGTAAAGCCAAATCACAAGCAAACAAGGGTAGGATATGTGAGCTCTCGAATGAAGTAGGTATGTCTCACCTATGAGAAGCTTGAAACTCCCATACACAACAAGCGGAGGTTCGTAACCAATTATAGTGGCCCTTAGCTTCAATGCATATAGTGACTATGCTATCCGACCCCTACTTGGCCAAGACACCTACAAAATAACCTCTACGAAGTACCCCCTTGATAACCTAGGTAAGGAAACTAAGGTCACCTCAATATAATCAATGCTCAGGTGGATAGTCGCAATAAATATTGACTGTATGGGTAGGGTAGCAAAGCCTAAAACTCTCAAAAGAGTCCTCATATATGAATACAATCTTGGAAATATCTCTGGTGCTACTCAGTTATGGCCAGGGGTCATCCCAATCAATAACTGCCCACATTGCCTCGTGCTTAACTCCATTGTAAGAGGAGGATCCTGAGAAACACTAATTATATAAAGGAATTTCACTCTCTCACCTGGACAGATACATAAATATTTCGTTTAGTGGTCTTGGAGAATTTACTCAGAATGAACTATTCCAAGACCCTAAAACATAATCTTGTTGGTGCACCCTATAAACGAAAAGAGTATAATTCATTTTATTATGCGTTGATTTTAATTGTCTTATTACTCAAAAGGGAAAATGATCGTGTAACTAATGATGTTATGATGCAACAAGAAGTAAAATGCACACCTAACAATCAATGAAAATGCACTGTTTTGAATGAAAAATGGGGTATGCTACTACATGAAGTGCAAAATTTTCCTTCAAATGAATATGAAATCATTCCTATATGAAAATCTAACTAATACTTCTCCAATCAAACCTAATGCAAGTACCATGCAAAATTCAAAATGCAACAATGCATAATGATGCAAAAACCAAATGTTTTTATATTTTTTGAATTAAAATGAGATAATAAAGCAAAAGTATGACTCTACAACCCCCAGACTCTGCAAGCACTATCATACAGCACCCAAGAAAAGCACTAATGTAAAAGAGAACTAATGCACTAATCCCAAAACAAAAAATAGAAAATGCAATGACAAGAACATTCTCAAAAAATTCAAACTAAAAAGTGTCTCTGGTCAGAAACAGAGGTGTATACAGACTCCAGAAGCATCCAAGAAGACTCAGCAATTATCTAAACTCACTCAGCAACACTTAATCTTCCCCAAAAAGGAAAAACTTAGGGCATACACAACTGTGTGCAGAAAACCTACGTATATATGTGGATATCCCAGTAAAAATTGCGTGTACACGCAATTGTGAAGACAAAACTCATGTACATGAATAAAAAGAAATAAAAAAGAAGGTAAACAGACAAGTTGAGACAAAATTTACTCGTAGCAGACACTACTAGGAAAAAATGCCCCCAGACCCGACTCAAAATTAGAGATATCAGAGCAATTCAAGAACATTGAATGCTGATAAAACCCCCAAAGGAAATGACTAGGAACTCCCTAGTATGGTCACCAATTCTATTACGGAGAAAATTTCCTATGGCTTGGGGTACCACAACAGACAATGTAACCGCAGAAATCAATCCTTTCCCATATGCAAGAGAAACAAAACATCTAACACTAAAGGATCTCGAAACATACCTTATTCCGGATGGTTGATGTAGATCCCCGTTGAGATTTTCCACTCTCACTCGTATTATCAATTTGCTCTCTCAACATTCATCAAACAAGACAAGCATGCTATATAATGGTGTTATACCTACTCTAGCATATATAATCAATAACATATAAGCATTTAAAAGCATCCATGGATTCAATACTAATTTAAATACACATTATTGGACACAAAAAGATATTTCTATTAATATAAATAAGAGATTACAAGAATGACAACCTTTGTTGGCGCATCTGCGAACCGGAGAAACTAAGTCCTCCACCTGGGCCTCCACCACTTCAATCCTCCATCTCTCGATAGCAATCTCACAACAAAAGGAAAGCTTGGGAAGAACACAAAGTGCTCTAAGGGACAAAGGGATGAAGACTCAAGTATAATCTCCGGTGACAATGGACTATAGTTTTCTTGCTCTTCAATTCCTCCCCTTTCAATGTATCCAAAGGGTTCCTTATATAGTGCTTCAATGGGGTAATGGAAGGTTAAATCCAAGCGATCTCAAGGCATATGGAAGGCCAAGAGACAAGTGACTCAGATCCACATCAAGGAAAACTCCAAAACTATTTCGTCTTTTGCACACATGCCGATGTATGCGGGTTTGAGGGTCATATCCACGTATATACGCGAGAATAGGTTTAAAAGTCATGTATAGCAAATAATGCATGTTTTTAGGGATGATCTTGGAAACATCAAAGGTACAAAAATGGTCCATGGGGTCTAAAGAGTCTGCAGAGAGATAGGGAAGGCCATAAAGGTGTGATCCACCATGCATGGTAAAATCAGCTATAATAGCAGTTGAAGAGAATGAAGAAGAAGGAGATATTGCAATGAATACCTTGAATGGCCTCTCAAGATCATAGGATTCATTCATTTGAGGAATTTGTGCAAGAAGCAAGATGATCTCTTTCAACATACTCTGAGAAGCATGCACATAAGAAGAATCTTTGCTCATAACAAGAGAAGAGAAGAGGGGAGCAATTCAAGATAAATCTCTCATAGTTTACATGATAAGAAACTATAAGAAGAAGGAGAACCAAAATCACAACAAAATTAAGGATCGTCATCATAAAATACAAAATAAGTTCAGAAGGGACACTAATACATAGACCTTCCAACATTCGATGCTACACTTGTGGTGAGAAGGGACACTACTCCATAGATTGTCCTAGGAACAAGGACTCCTTTATGAGAATAAGAAAACACATCATTCTCACACCATTGAATATAAAGAACTGACAAATAAAATATTCAGAAGAGAGAAGTATGATTATGATGAAGAATATGTTATAATATCAACACTCATGAGAACTATCTCACATGGAAGCAATGGTTGGATTGTGGATAGTGAGGAATCTAAACATATGACAGGATACAGAGAATCATTCGTCAATATGTTTGAGCATGAGTCACCTCACAAGGTGAAACTTGGGGATGATTATCAGTACCCCATAGAGGGAAGTGGAGAAGATTCACACAAGCTAGACTCTGGGAAATCTTTGAAGATGAAAGATGTGTTATATGTTCTAGGATTGAAGAATAATATTCTCTCTATATCTGCACTAGATGCAAATGGAATGAGAGTTTCATTTATTGATGGCCAGGTTCTGATGTGGTCTAAAGGAAAGACAATCGATGATGCAACAGTAATTGTAGAACAAGGTGAATACTTGTACAAACTAAAGGGACATCCTGAACAAGCATTGGTTCATGAATCAATAGAGCTAAGTGAACTATGGAACTGAAAAATTTCACATGTACACTTTGGAGAACTATCGATTGCAAGAAAATAAATCTCAGGACTTCCAGAAATTTAGGCAAAGCATGAAGGTGTTTGCAAAGGGTGTGCACAAGGAAAGAATGAAAATAAGAAATTTCCCAGCATTGAAAGCAAAGAAAAAGGAATACTGGAGATAGAACACTCATATGTATGCGGTCCCATGTCATGTAGCTCAATAAGAGAGTATGTGTACTATGTTTCATTTATATATGATTTCTCATGTAAGACTTGGATATATTTATTGAAGGGGAAAAATGAAGTGTTCAGTAAGTTCAAGGAATTCAAAGCCTTGGTTGAAAACCACAATGAAAGGAAGATCAAGACTCTATGGTCGGATAATGGTAGAGATTTCACCTCAAAAGAGTTCAAGGAACTTTGAAAAGAGTCTGGGATTAAGAGGGAGTTGAGCACTCCATAAAATCCACAACAGAATGGCATTGCAGAACAAAAGAATAAAACTATAATGGAAGACAGGAAACCAATGCTACATGATCAGGATATTTTGATGCACCTTTAGGAAGAAGAAGGATAACTGTGTATGTAAAGAATCTTACTGCTCATTGAGTAGTTGAAAATAAGAATCCCGAAGAGGATTTATCAGGATAAAATCTAGAAGTCGTCCATCTCATAATATTTGGATGCCTAGTATAGATAGACATTCCAAAGGAGAAGAGGACCAAGCTTGATCCCTTGGGGAAGAAGGGAATATTCATAGGATACAATGATACCTCAAAGGAATACCGAATATAATTCCCAAGAATCAATAATATTTACATCAGAAGAGATGTAACATTTTACGAAGACTCGGCATACTCCATATCCAGAAAAATTCCTATTGAAGAAGTCAATGAACGTAAAGGAACTAGAGTTGGAGATATGACAATGGAAGAATCAATTCCAGAATACCATGAAGATCAAGACATGGAAGAACCACAAGATCCTGTATAGACACTTCATGAGAAGAAATCCCACAAGAGAAAACCAGCATGGGCATAAGAGCTAATACAAGAACCAGAAAGATATGGTGCTCAAGACAGGATGCTTAGATTAAGGAAAAGACAAAACCTTACAACAAATATGTGGCCCTTCTATGTGACATCATTGACAAAGAAACTTCCAACTAATAAGAGGCTGCAAAAAAGAAATAATGGAAGGACTCCATGATCAAGGAGTACCAGTCAATTATGAAAAATGATGTCTAGGAGATAGTTTCGACACCGGAAGGGAAGTCTATTGTGACTTCAAAGTGGATGTACGAGATCAAGCATGCTGTAAATGGTACCATCGAGAAACACAAGGCAATATTCGTGGCATGTGTCTTTTCATAGAAATAAAGCATAGACTACGAGGAGATATTTGCACCCGTAGTGAGGTACACTTCCATTAGATCTATACTTGCATTGACTGCAATAATGAAATGGAAGATACACAGATGGACATCAATAAATCATTCTTGAATGGTGTATTCAAAGAAGAAGTTGTAATGTCCCAAGTCTGGTATGCATACCTAGACACTATCCAATTCTTTAATTTAAATTTAAATTTCTGGTTTTTGAATTAAACCACTCAGAGCCTCTTCAAACTGGGAAAATCAGGGGTTTTGCAGGGAAATTTTGTAGAAAAAAAGGAGTGAGGAGGGGGTATCAACAAAATATATTTCAGACATATAATTTCCTCTTCCCTAACACATTTATATTTTGTTCCATTTAGGTTTCAGAATCCTCTATGCAGAAACCTACTTCCACGCTTCTCGACAGCCAAACCGTGAAACTAGGAAGAGTAGTTCAACATTTTTCAACCAAGGGATTTTGGACACTTGTAGAGGGATTTTAAAGAATTCATATAACATAAAAAAAATTGTACATTTTGTAGCAGTTCTGGAAATTTCTGAGGAATTTTGGAAGAACTTGGGGTTTTTTTGGCAATTTTGGCCTAGTGAAACCCTATGCAGTGGAGGATCCCAGAAGAAAGTATGGTCCAAAAAAAAATGTTATGGAGTTATGTATGGTATTTTTGGTATTTCATTGATCCACATTAACTTACAGGGCTCTATTTGAGTGAACATAACTCATTTTACATAAAAAACTGCAAGACTAGTCATTTAAAACTAGCATTCTAGCTAGGGTATAAAATAAAGCAGTTAATTCATAGAATATTGATTTATGAAATACATATGAATTATAAAATAGATTAATAACACTTAAATTAACATATAAACTCTCTCCTATCATTCCCACAACCTTTCTTATTTCTTTTTGCACTCATATTCATCAATTTTCCCCCATATAATGATAAAAAAAGTTTTTTAGGTGAAACTGAAGGTAGAATTTTTATAGAAAGAGTTATTTCGACCTGATAAATATATATCACAGATTTATATGTTGTTACACATCATAAATCATATAACATACTGGCCATTACAAAGGAGACTCCAAAATGGTGGGCAAGAGGCATAGGACATGACCATCAAGGGATAAGAGCATAGGTGAAGCATGGGATTCACTGGAGATCGACCTGAATGTGATGGAGGCTGAAACTATCTCTTAGAATACTTAAATGGATTAAATATATCACTCCATACCTGCAATAGAAGAGAATAGGATGGAAGGAAAGGGGAAGGGAAGGTTGGGGCTCATCTCCCAATAGTCCGAGGCACATCACTCAGAAAGAATTCTCACATAATAATAGCTCAACATACACAACAACCAAACTAAAGAAATGGGCTCAAATTGTCCTTTAATAGCATTTCAGATTACCTGTTTAGAAAGTGGAGGCCAATGGTGACCTATGAGAGCAAGTCAACCCCTTGGGTGCCATAACCCTAGCCACATAAGCACCCTCCTTGGGTAATTTGGAATGTAGTACCATGTGGAATTGTTTCCATGTCCAAGTCATCCCTCACATTTAGAAACTCTATCCTCCCTTAGTCAAATATAAGCTCTTTATGTTTATGACAGCTTTCTTCTTTTCTTGGATTTTAAGACTGAGTCTCCATAAGGAAACTGTGCTTTCCTTTTCAAAAAATTTCTTGCTTTTGTCCTTACAACTTTTCTAATTTCTCTAAGAGGAAACTCCACCCTCCCTTTGAAAAACTTTCATTATTTTTCCTATGTCTGCTTTTTTTCTACTTTTAGGCAATTTCCCTTTATTTCCCCGACTACTTTTGTCATGGAGTTTCTTATTTTTCACCAAGGCAAGTTTACTGGCCCCCCAATGCGCCCTTCTAACATGGCAGACTTATTTCCACATAATTAATTTGCATAATAAATAAAAAGGATGAAATAAAATTAAACACATGCCTCAAAATAATTATTAGAAAAATTTGTCCCCTGAAGAATAATTAATGTCAATTTGAGCCCCTAGGAACTTCAGTATGGTCAACACTTTTAATGGTCAAATTGAGGGGATGTGATAGAAGTGTACATAGACCAGCCATTAGAATTCAATAAAATTTATAGGAAGACTCATGTGCACAAATTAAAAAAGGAATTGTACGAATTGCAATAGGCAGCCAGGACATGGTATGGCGGGATGGATAACTTCTTAATGAGCTTAAGATTTACTAAGAGTAAAGATGATTCCAACCTTTACTTCAAGGTTAAAGACTGAAGACCAATTATGCTCCTTCTATATGCCAATGACATGTTCCTGACGTGGGAGGATGAGCTCATTGTATATTCATAGAGGAAGCTTTACATTGAGTTTGAAATGAGATACCTAGAGACGATGCACTACTTCTTAGGCATGGAGGTGTAGCAGAGTGTGGAAGGAATTTTCCTTATTTAAGGAAAGTATGTAGTGGACATTCTAAAGATATGTGGAATTCTGGATTGCAAGGTGATAGCCACACCTATGGAATCAAACTTGAATCTTTTGTACAATGCTTCATCAGAGTCGGTTGATGCCATGATGTATCATCAGATGATTGGTTCATTGATGTACCTAATGAATATGAGACCAGAAATATGCTTTGTTGTGAAAAACCTAAGCCAGTTCCTAATGGATATGAGACATTTTCACCTAGTTGTTGCAAAGCATGTATTGAGGTAATTGAAGGATACAGTTGAATATGGGATCAAGTATGATCTAAATCATAAGATTAACCTACACGGTTATGTTTATTTGGATTAGGCATGTAGTGTCACCGATAGGAAGATAATTTTAGGTTGTTACTTCAGTTTGGGATATGTAATGATCAACTGGTTTATTAGGAAGCAGTATTACGTGGCATAGAGAACAATCGAGGTATAATATGTTGCAACTTACTTATTTAGTTGTGAGGCAATATGGTTGTGAAAGCTACTGTATGATTTGTTTGATCTCTAGTTAGAGGCGGCTTGTTTTCATTGTGACAACAAGAGTTGCATGATTTTGTCAGAGAACTTGTGTTCCATGTAAATTTGAAGCATATCAAGATCAAGTTCCACTATATCAGGTATAATATGGTGCAGAAAGGAGTAGTGAAGCTCCAATACGTGGAAACGGGCAAGAAGATAAAGGATGTATTTTTTTTTAGGGAAAGTGTTCCTATGGCTGGGGTCGAGGCCAACAATGTAATAGGGGTATAAAGATATTTTCAAGCATAAATTAAATAATGTTTCAAGGGTTAGAAGGGTTCATACTCTACAAACTGAAGGTTGATCCAATATTTCTATTTATCGCTCCTCTTACTCTCCAATCTAAGAGACCTACAAAACAAACTTCAAACCTTCCTCAAACCAATTTGACCACATATAAGACAATGATCATCAAGATAAAATGAAACCCTAATTTGATTAACATCAACATTTGATCATGTAAAGAGATTCAATAGCCATTACATAATGATTTGGAAAGGGAAGAACATCACATATTTATTAATCAAGGGAAGAAGTATACGACATACCTTCTCCTCATGTAAGGAACCTCGTGAAACATTCAATCTAGATCTCATGATTCTCTTTTCCAAGAATCTCATCCTTCAAGCTCTACAAAAATGGGAGATAACAACTAAGGAAAATGTATGGGGGATGAGAGTCCCAATTTCACCAGCATAACAATACCGAAGGATAAGTCCCCTTCATGGACTCCTCTCCCTCTCTTATATAGTTATCTGAAGAGTTAGGGTTGATAATGGAACAACTACAACCAAAGGAGTAGTTCCACAACCACTCAAACCACCCAAAATTCAAGAATTTTCCACTTTTTGATGTTTCCTACCACTTCAGTGTATACACGTGGGTTTCCTTCTATAAATTCATGAGGGAAACGTAGGTTTCCTTCTACAAACTCATGAATGGATAAAAATATTCATTTTTAGGGTATTTCTAATAATTTTTAGGAGTTGGTATCTTCTAGAAAATTGTTCCTTGGTCCGATACCTTTCGAAAGGTTTATAAAAGAGGTTAAATAGAGCTACAAAATTACATATATGGCCCTTCCATCCATAGGTATCCTTTATATAGTATATTTCATGAAGTGTCATCATGGAATTGTCATCATGCGACAAAACATGTAAAATTCATCAAGGGTAGAGAAGTGTCATTTTGGGCTATAAAAAATGCCCCTAATGTATGAGGTTAGAGGGTAAGATGATAGCCAAAATAAATTATAAATAGGGAATAATTGAGTCATGGAGTTGAAGAAACTGGAGAATCCAAGATCATAGGATCAAACAAAGGTACCTAAAAGAGAGATAAATATTAGACAAAACTAGTCTCTAGGACATACATGCCTATATACAAATGATCTCCATAAATATATAGGTGGATCCAGCATGTGTACAACTAATGTAACTATCATGGCCACACAATACACCAAAATGTTCCATATGAAATATAAAGGAGTCGTGTCCACAAATGATCAACGTGGATCTATTCTCAAATAATCGATCATAGCCACAAGAATACAAGGTGGATCTATGTCCCATCAAATGTCATATGAAGTGTGAAAAGGTCTTGTGTAACTTGGAAAATAGGAAAAAAGGTTGATTCTACTATTGGACCAAGGTCTTCAATCCAAACCCCCTAAAAGGTACAAATATGAACCATGTGAATAGATGAGTTGAAAATTTGTTTTATTATCAGTTACTGATGAGAAACGTTAACAAATGCGAGGGAAACCACCATTAATAAAAATGGTCCCCAAGGCACCTAGTACTTTCTAAGAAGTGTGAAGAAATGGTCTTGAATTTAAACACCTGAATAATACATCAAGTAAGAGACATTAAAGTATTTCCTATACCCAATAGCAAGGGAAATTTCCACTAATGAGTGAAATCCCTAACGTATTGTCATAAACTATAAATCTCATTCCCAAAGAAAGATGTGTTGAAGTCGGTAGGAAGAGATCCATTGGAAGGAATGAATTTAGGTATCCTCCCTCATCCAACATGAGGGAAGTCAGAGATTGATTTGGTTTGGAACTAGGAATAATTTTTGCAACAAGGACTACCGAAGATTGATGTAATGAACTAATACTAGGGAGTGTCCAACACAAAATGTAAAGGAAACTACAGAATGGTCGACAAAGGTTTTATCCTTGAACAGTGAACACGACACAAATGTGACTTAGGAATCTTTAGATACAAAAGGATCGATGATAAAAATATGCAATGTAGGAAACATTGATAGATTCCCCATATAATTGGAAAAATAACCAACTGGAGGAGTGAGAAATATGATATTAGGCTTAATCCTAAGGCCAAAAACTAGGACCCAGTAGTTGATAGAATAAAAAATGGTACTTTGATCAAAGAAACAACACCTACTGCCATGGTGTAAAATACATTTGAATGAACTTCTCTTTCCTTCTTTCTTGTAAAGGTTTAATGAGTCCAAAAAAGAAAACTCAGTACTTTCTTCCTTGTTGACAAGATCAAAGAATGAATAGAGGAATCCTTGATAAAGCGTTTATTTGTGGATTTTACAAGCCCAGATTAGTGGATGCTCGACGATTTTTTCACAATTTGAGAGTCTAAATATGCCAAAGAAGGCTCTAGGAGGGTACTTTTCCATAAAGTTAGTCTCCAAACTCTGGAAAAGTATAAAAAAATCCAAAGGAGAACTCCCTTATCTCATGAGAACTAAGGTATGCCTTTTTTGTACTTAGTCAAAAAGGTCTAAAAAAGAAGTAAACTATCACCAAACCGACGCTACTTCAAAATTAAGTAGAATGATTTAGTTTTAATGAGTGTGAATGGAAGCAAGAAAACTCGATGCTTTTTTCCTAAAGTCTTAGCGAGCATGACAATGACATAAAGAATGATCAGAATCTTTTTCATATTTTAATCCAGAGCATGAAAAAAAAAGTAAGCTCAAAGAGGTTCCTTTTTCATAAATTTAGTCTCCTAGGCCCGAAAAAGAGATAAACCTATACCTAGGAATACTCTTCTAGCCATAGTAGACTAGAGAATTCCTTTTTCGTAAGTAATCCACATGGTCCAAAAAAGGGTTAAACTTATACCAATTTGGATGTTCCTTCACATCCTTTAACAAGTTTGAAGGGACAAGTGAACTCATAAATATACTCTTATTTAAGGAGTCAAACCAGAGCTTAAAGGTAACTCCATACCTTTCTCATAAATTTTTAACGATCCTGGAAAATTCAACTCGTTGCCTCCTTACTGTTTTTAATGAGCTCGAACAAAAGAAGGAAGAAATCTTTAAATGTGAGGATAAAAGTGTGAGAGGCATGTGAAACTAGTTACAAGTGCAAGGAACAAACCTAATCATGGTGCAAGGAACATGAGAAAGATATGACACTCAGGGAGCATCTCCTCTAGGTAAAGGGTGTCAAGTTGCAATGGTGAAATGGTACAAATATGAGTGAATATGAGAGAATATATGAGGGATTATATAATGGGTTAAAAGCATGGAATCCAACATCAGGATCATACATGCAAGCAAGTTATATGAAAATGCGGTAAAAAAATTAACAACAAGGCGAGGCCAGTAAACAATTGTGAATCCAACTAAGAATCCTGTCTCCAGAAACAACATTATCAAGATCACGTTTAGAAGAAGAGGCCTGATATAGGTCACTTTGGTAGAAACATTCACAAATTTTTTATATTCAACAAGAGGCATAATCAAGGAAAAGCTAACAGAGGGAATATCTACAGTGCCAAGGCCTGGGGATTTATAACCAATAAGATCACCCTTAAGAGGAAAGCTAAAGTTGACACAATCAATGGGGTCTGTAGGGATAGACTTAACATCACAGGAGATGAAAATTATATAGGAAGGGTCAAACTCATTAGTATCACTAACTTGATACTCTATTAGAGATTGCAAAGACTCAACAATGCCAACATAAGAGGATCAATCATCTGAAAGATCAGATTCAATAAACAGGTCAGGGTTATATTTAATCACAACTACATTAACATCCATGAGAAGGTCAGACTGTATCATAGAAACTACGAAGACTTCATCTGAAGTAAGTAGACCATACCAGATAGAATACATGTCTAAACATTCAGTCGAATCAATGGGGTGGAGAGAGGGCTCTAAATTCCCCATTGGATAGATCACCTAGTCAACGACTAGGACCAACTCCCAAGAAGATGAGCATGAATGCAGAGGCTTCTTCTCAGTGGAAATTGGAAAAAAGGGAAATGAGTCCACATAATTCACCCATGGCAGGGTAGTTTCTGCCAAAACACTGGGAATTAACAAAGGATAGAATTGGACTACACCTGGGTAAGGAGGGGGATCAACAAATACCAGCTAATTGATAGTGACAATGCTTTCTTTATGAGGAAAGTACATCACATGAAATATTGTAGACACCACAACTTTCATAGCATATACATAATCACTCCCAAGGAGCATATTGAAGTCCAAGGGGTCTTCTATCACCATAAAATGAACTAAGACGGTCTTCCCACCCAAAGTAACAGGTATTTGAGTAAGAAATCCCAAATTTTGACTAGTTCTTCTATCAAAATCCAATAACTGACTATTAGTCAACATAAGGTTGGGATACTCCATGCCTCTCCAAGAACGTGCGGATAAAATACTAACAAAGGCTCCTTCATCTATAGTACAATGAGAAATCATGTAGTATTCAACTTGGATCTTTATTTTAGAAGGTGCATCGGAAGGAAGGAGTGGCTGAGCTAGGATATCCCAATTAAAAGAAGTAATCTGAGGACTTGGCGGGGGCTCCTTCGAAGCGAAGTTAGTTCCCTCTTGTCCAGAAGTTTCTAAACTAGAAGTGAAGAAAAAATGACTAACTGACGACTCACTCTCCAAAGTAAGAGTGGGGTTGATTGAATATTGCATCAATTCAACCACTTAATGAAGGTCACTATCTGAAGGAAGAGTGGGATTGACCAAATATTGCATTGGTTCAACCACTTGATGAAGGTCACTCTCCAAAGGAAGAGTGGGATTGAACAAATATTGCATTGGTTCAACCAATTGATGAAGGTAAATCTCCAAAGGAAGAGTGTTATTGACCAAAGATCGTATTAGTTCAATCACTTGATCAACATAAGGTTGAATAGGTTGTTGGGAAATCACCAATTTTTTAGGAGAAATATATCCTTGAGACTCGAACCGAACTCTTCGTACCTACATAATAGCAGGGTATTGATGAGTAAGGTGGTATCCCTCACAAATATTACAAGGGAACTTAGGATTATGTTTTGAACGGTTGGTTTTCTCAATGGTGTCAACAAGACTTGCATTGGATTACTATTTCCCCCAACATGACCTCTAGAGGCTTGATGGTTGGGTATAACATGACTTACAAAAGCTGGGTTTTTTTCCTCAGCATGACTTCTAGAGGCTAGGTGGTTGGGTCCAACATGACCTATAGAGGTTGGATAGGTTCCCCCAACATGACTTACAAAGGTTGGGTGGTTAGGGTCAACTTGAATTGCAGAGGTTGAGTGGGTGCCTAAAGCATGACTTGCATAGGTTAGATGGATACCCCAAGCATTACCTACAGAGGCTAGGTTGATGCCTCCTTACTTTCGTGTCTTCTTCGTATTCTTCCATTTTCTATCCCTTTTAGACTACAGGTCACTAGTATCATAACTTTCAACGCATGAGGTAGAAGGAGGAGGAGAGGTTTCTACTGGTGAAGGGAATACATTGTTTTGATTCCCTTGATATAAGGTTCCTCCTTGAGAAGCATCAGCAGCATTCAGGACAATAAGAGTGGAAAACAACCAAACTAGTAGCCCGAGGATGAATCCAGGTAGATTCAAAGTGGCCATAAAATGAACACCAACATTCCTAGTAAAATGAAAAGCACAAGAAGCTCCTGGCATGGGGGTTTCTTGGTTAGTGTTTGTAGGAGTACTAGCCATAGTTTCTAACTTAATAAGAAATCAAAGTATGATTTCGACTGGAAACCAACATCACTGAGAACACACCACTAGAAGAAAATATGAAGTATTAAAACTAGTTAAATAAAGGTACCTTCCAAAAGAAATTCTGGGATGATGAGGTCAAAGACCTAACCAGTGAAGGGAGAAGCATATGTACTCAGGGTACACAATACATCACCTTAGACCCAAGCGCTTAAATCACCAAACCTATTTCCCAAATTGTATGTAATATGTTTCTCCTAAGCCTGCCCTAGGTATAGTGGAAATATCCTTCCACCATAACCTGTGTAGAGTCCTAGAAGTAAAGATACTAACCAAAATCACAAATAAATTCTGGTGGAACAGTCGTTAGTCCAACCGATGTGCATGGGTAGGGTAACTAATCCTGAAACTCAAACAATACCAGGCACCACATGGGGATGGAAGGAGGTACCAAGTAAGTCCCCAAACGTGCAGTATCTTAGGTGTATTCCCAACCAAGTTGTTGGCAAGTAGTTTTGGTGTAGATAAGCTACGCAACACTAAGGGTGATGCGCAAGGTCAAAGTTGGTGCACAAGGAAGGAAAGTCGGAAAAGAGTTGGCTTGGTCATAATTTTGTAGAAATTGGTAATTATTTTGTATTTTTTATCCAAGTAGTTAGGAAGTTGATCCAAGTGGACCATTTTGTAAAAGGAGCAAGCCTATAAATAGATTTAGGAATGTAATGTGGAGGGGATCATCGTATGTGAACATGGATATGATCTTGTTCTTATGACAGATTTATGTATTGATCAATATCTTATTTGAATGCTCTATGAAAAATGAAAAAATGAATATTGAAGATGAACTCTAACGAGTAGATCCCTGGTGTGCGGAGGCTACGTTTACCGTGGAGATGATGGTTGGATGGAATGATACGGGGTAGATGGATGGGAGTTACGATGATAATGTGAGGGAAGTTGAGGAAGGACTTAGTCTTCTGCAAAGTGGAACAAGGTTTCAGCAAGAGAAGAGGTTGAGGACTGAGGGGATTCCTATTGCGACCGAAACAAGAGGCTACGAGAGAATATCACAAGGGAATAAGTGACCCTACATCAATGAAGGATATGACCAGGATATGCAAAATCCCAAGGAAAGACAAACCCCGAGCAAGAACGTACCCACACCTTTGTGAAATTTGCCACACTTAGGAAGAAATACTAGCTCGACACCAAATTGTTCGATGTGTCATCAACACTCTAATAGTAGCAGATCTTTGAACATAGGAAGAAGGTCCAGTATGGTAGGCCATGATGTCAAGTTGCCCCTATTTCATGGGAACAAGACTGAGGATCTTGAACAATACTAGTTTCTTTGTGAAGCAGTTTGGACTGTAAAGCAGGCTCAGGATGATGATGTTAAGAAAGGTCAGTTGGTGACAAATTTTCAAGGCCACACACTAGATTGGTACATGAAGTTTGTACAAGTTCCCATAGAGACTCCAACAAAGAATATAGCAGAGATTAGAACTGGATTGATCGAAGAGTTCAGAAATACTAATTCAAAGGTGTAATATATCATGGAGCTAAAGAGAGCAAGCAATATCCAAACGAATCCATCTGGGATTTTGATCAGCGTTTAAAGACATTGATGGAAAAAAGTGAGTTTTGGAATGAGTGTTATACAACACAAGGACTGGTTCATTGCAGCATTAGTACCACATATCTAGATGCTCTTGATGCAACAAAAGATTGTGATATAGAGCAAGGCTCTAGAGATCACGATGAAGCTAGAAGCTTCACCTGTTGAGGTGTCACGTCCCCACCCCTCCGACCGGAGAAGAGGACACGACCATGGTGTTAACCATCCGGGCTAAGAGCCCCATGAACATGTGAATTCCTAAAAATTGCTGAAATGCTGGAATAAAATGCTAGAACAGCATGCTGATAACAAGATGCATTGAAGTAGAAGATACATAGATGCAAATGTTTATCATATGCAGCAAAAACAACACACATTCATACAACATTCATTCAACATGTTCATTGTAATCATTAACAGAAATATGATTGTAGAAGTAAAATGAGCAAGGTCACTTATCTTATGAAGAAGTCAATCCGCAACCAGCTACGTCGTTGCAACGTTCCACCCAACCATAGGCTAGCGTGCTCCTTAATCTCTCAGCAGCGCTGCCACCCCCGAGCTGGGCATGATTCTCCAAGGAATAAGGGAACAAGCAGGCTTACACATAGCCAAGGATACACAACACACAGCCAAGCCAAGACAATTGGGTTTATCAGGCCATCAAGGAATTGGGAAAGGATAAATGCTAAGCTAGTGAGCTCATTACAGAGCCAAGAACACCTACACCAGAACTAGCCTGACTTCTAAGACACCCACACACACCCAACATAAGGAATCAGTCCCTTCTCTGCTACACAGTCCCTCAGGCCCTGCATTCCCTTCCAGTGCTATTTAAGGGTTGTGGAGAAGAAATCCAGCCCTCTAGCTCCGTCTGTGTGGTTTCCATCCACCAGGTTTATCAAGCAAACCAAGCCCCCATCCCTGCTCCCTACACAGTCCGAAGACCAACCATTGCACGCAGGCAATCCATCAGTTATTATATCTTAACAGGGAAGATGACTTCTGAGTCATTCTTGGCCCTATCGTGGCCAAAATGACTCCCAGCAAATTACAACAGTCCCAAACGTAATCAGTGAGCACCTCTCACAATAGGGGAAAAACCATAGCCCATCTTGGGTAACAAAGTCACCGGGAAAACATACATAGACCATGCGGAGGAAGGGAAAAATGAAGACTTCCAACCTGTGCGTGAAATAAGTAGATTCCCATCCCCAAAATATAAATAATACCACAACAATCACCACGTAAGGGAGACCACGGCAACACCACAATATTGAGGAGAACAGTGACCACCGTAACTCACAGGAAGAACAACGGCTCTAATATAAACATTAAAATGACAGGGATATTATATGACAATACTAGTCTATAAGGAGAACATACAGCTGAAAAACATGAATGGCCCTTCACAGCAAATCGTGGATGAGAGAGCACAACTCCCAGCTCACTGTGTGAGCCCAAAACTAGGAAAATCCTATGCATGAGAAAATGAACAGGTAACGGTCCCTGCGTGAGGACGAACAGCTCCTAGCTTGTGCGTGGATGAACAGACAGTCGGAAAGTGCGTGATGAACAAACAGACCACAGAGATCCTGCGTAGTGGAGAGTGCGTGAGAATGAAAGGCGTCCTCCTCTCACTACCCATCGTGAGGTTCATTCCTGGTGGAGTGTGTGGGTGGGAAAGGAATGATAGTCTTGCCACCCCACTCCCAAAAACAATAACTGCCTCAACCACCACCAGCAATTCTTAATGGTAGTGGTTGGATAAAACAAAGGAAGGTGACACATGGGTTTTCCCTTCATGGCTCAAGATTTGGCAATTTCCCCCCACCCTTATCCTTGTGAAAATCATGCCCCTTCTCAATTTAGTTTCCACGAGTGTAGCTGGTCGGTTTCATTTAATTAAATATGCATATGTACATGATGACAAAGCTTAATATCTAAGCTGCATGCCCTGATACACCATCGGTGACAATTTCAACCTGAAACATAGCATAACCAATCAATGGTGGGGCCTTGGCCTTTAGCTCCGCACAATGATCATTTACAATAAATACATCATATACATCTAATGCAACGGGGTCAAAACTGGGGTGTTACATTCCCCTCCCCTTTCAATAGCACTGTCCTGAGTGCTTTACAAAATTGAGAAAAATGCTACACTAGTTGCGCCTTAGTGTTCCACAAAATTGAACAAAAATGGATATGCCAATTGCATGGCATCCTCTAGCTCCCATGTAGCCTCTTCAGGTCCGTAGTGCTCCCATTGCACCTTTACCTGACCTATGGCTCGGTTCCGGAGCATTGTGACCTTCCTATCGAGGATGCGCATTGGCTCGATTCAGAACTCTCCCTCGGGTTCCACCTGAATCACATCCCAATTTATCACATGGTTAGGATCATGTACATATCTCTTAAGAAAAGAAACATGAAAAACATTATGAGCTCTAGTGCTAGCAGGCAATACAAGTCTATCTGCAACTGGCCCTATTCTTTCAAGCACTTCAAATGGCCCACAATATCTAGGTGACAACTTGGCACAACTTCCAAGATTCAAGGAACTCTTCATTGCCCTCACTCTGAGGTAAACATGATCCCCAACACTGAACTCCCTGTTCACCCTATGCTTATCCACATAGCTTTTCTGTCTGTCCTGTGCTACTTTCAGCTTCTACCTGATCTTTACAACCTCTTGCTCCATTTCCTTGAGCAATTTTGGTCCAAGCACAATCCTTTTCACCGGATTGTCCCAAGTCACTGGTGTCCTACACCTTCTTCCATACAAGGCTTCATATGGACTCATCCCCAAGGATGCATGCTGTCCATTGTTATAAGCAAACTCTACCAAGTGCAAGTAATCTTCCCACTTGGTTGGTTTGTCCATCACATACATGCGAAGCATGTCTTCAAGCACCTGATTAACTCTCTCTGTCTACCCATCTGTCTGAGGATGGTATGCAGTGCTGAAGTTTAGCTTTGTACCCAAATCTGCAAACAACCCCTTCCAAAAGTTGGAAGTAAACTTGACATCCCTGTTAGAGACTATTGCCTTCGACAATCCATGCAATTTGAATATCTCCTTCATGAAGATCTTTGCAATGTCATCCATCTTATGCGTAGACTTAACCGGTATAAAATGTGCTTCCTTTTTCAACTTGTCCACCACAACCATGATGGAATCATGTTGTCTCCAAGTCATCGGTAATCCTGTAATAAAATCCATGGAAATAACTTCCCATTTCCATTCCAGAACTGGAAAAGGTTGCAACAAACCTGTTGGATGTTGAAGCTCAACCTTTATCTGCTGACATTTCATACACCTGGAAATGTACTCAGCTGTATCCCTTTTCATTCCTGGCCAAAAGTACTGCTTTCTAGCTGTAGCAATTGTCTTCTGATATCCTGGGTGACCAGAATACGGAGCTTGATGGATTTCATCCATGACAACTCTCCTCAAACCTGCTACATCTGGAATATAAATTCTACCTTTATAAGTGAGAATTCCATCTTCTTCCAATTTATATCCCTCATATCTCTTCTCAAGACTTTTCTGCTGCAATTTGTCTTTTACTTGCTCATACAATTCATCTCCAGCAACATGACTAACAATCTGCTGCCTCAAATCTGATTGGCAAATACTAAGAGATGCCACATGCATTTCCTGCACCTTCCTGCTGAGTGCATCAGCTACCTTATTTTCCTTTCCCTTTATGTGCTTGATTTCAAAGTCAAACTCACATAAAAACTCCAGCCATATTGCTTGCCTAGCATTCAGAGTAGGCTAATCAAACAAATACTTCAGTCCACAATGGTCTGTTCTAAGCTCAAATATTCTACCCATCAAGTAATGTCTCCACATCCTGAGAGCATGTACTATGGCTGCAAGCTCTAGATCATGAGTGGCATAGTTCTTCTCATGTTCCTTCAGCTTTCTTGACTCATAACATATCACATGGTTGTCCTGCATAAGGACTCCTCCAAGCCCTTGTCTGCATTCATCAGTACACACCACAAAATATTTTTCTGGATCTGCAACCTTTAATACGGGTGCACTGGTGAGAATATCCTTCAACCTTTGGAAACTTTCTTCACACCTCGACGTCCATTCGAACTTCATCCCCTTCTTTTGCAAAGAAGTGATGGCATGTGCAACTTTGGAGAATCCTTCAATGAATCTCCTGTAATATCCTATAAGTCCCATAAAATATCTTACATCTGTCACATTCCTTGGAGTAGGCCAATTCATAATGGCTTCAATCTTTTCAGGGTCCACAGATATACCCTCTTCTGAGATAATGTGACCCAAATACTGAATTCTATCTCGATAGAAGTCACACTTACTCAATTTCACATACAACTGATGCTCCCTAAGCAATTTCAATGTCAATCTCAAATGGTCTTCATGATCTTCATAATTCTTAGAATAAACAAGAATGTCATCAAGGAAAACAAGAACAAATTTTTCAAAATACCTGCTGAAGACGCTATTCATAAGGAACATAAATGTAGCTGGTGCATTTGTGAGACCAAATGGTACCACTACAAACTCATAATGCCCATACCTTGTCCTGAAGGTTGTCTTATGAATGTCTTCATCCTTGATTCTCACCTGATGGTAACTAGACCTCAAGTCAATCTTGGAAAATACCTTTGCTCCTCTCATTTGATCGAAGAGGTCATCAATCCTAGCCAAAGGATATTTATTCTTCACAGTAGCCTTGTTCAACTATCTGTAATCAATACATAACCTGAGTGTACCATCTTTATTCTTTACAAACAGAACCGGTGCTCCCCAAGGAGACACACTTGGTCGGATATACTTCTTTTCCAACAACTCTTGCAGTTGCATCTTCAATTCTAACATTTCCGATATACTCATCCTATAGGGCACCTTGGACACTGGTGCTGCTCTTGGCACAAGTTCAATTGTGAAATCAATGTCTTGCTTTGGAGGAAGCCCTGGAATCTCATCAGGAAATACATCCCCGAATTCCTGTAACACTTGATATTATTCCAACCTAGGAGTTTCATCTCCCATTTCCTCCAAGATATGAGCTGCATACAACTGGCAACCCTTCCTACAGAACTTCTTTAACTGCATTGCTGAAACCTGTCGTACTGAAATCACCTTTGGAATGCCTTTCACAACTACTAGGTTCCCTTCTTCATTCATGCGTTCGAAAGTCTTATTGTAATAGTCAAGCTTCACCTGGTGAGCTTCTAACCAATCCATTCCAATGAGAACATCATAGGAACCAAGCGGTAGAACATTCAGATCTACACAAGTGACCAATCCATTCATGACCAATGGACATTTCTCTACCACTTCACTGACCTTTCTCTTAGTTCCAATGGCTAGCTGAACTAACCAAGACTTCCTATGCTTTACTTTCTTAAAAGCACAAATCTCCACTACTCTAGGAGTAATGTAACTATGCGTAGAACTAGGGTCAATCAAAATAGAAACAGATTGCTCAACAATCTTACCTGCTACTTCAACCACAGCTGACTGGTGATCTACCTGGTGGTCCTCCAGTGCTGCATAAATCCTAGGGATTTCCCTTGCTACTTGACCCATTGTTTTTGCTTCTTGAACGTCATAAGCTGGTCTTGCACTCTCATTCTTGAGTGGACAATTCCTACGCATGTGGGGTCCTCCACATTTCCAACATTGAAGTGGCCCTCTATTTTGTTGTGGATCTTTAGGATTTTCTCCTGTCACTCCAACTGGCTTACTCGCAGCTTGGGATGGTTGCTTCTACTGATTCCTGAAGCTAGAAGGTTTGAAAACCTTATTTCTTTGGTCAAACTTCTCATTCTTCTTGTCCTTCCATGCCTTATGGTAATCAAGTTTACCTTTGCTTTGATCATAGCAATACTTAGCCTTCCTTATTGCTTCTTCAAGAGTTCTGGGTTCATAAAACTCAATTCTATCTTTGTAAGACTCAAGTAATCCACTTAGAAAACATTGGACCTTTACTTTTTCATCTCTGATGTACCTGACATATCTCAACAGCTCCAAAAACTTATTTGCATATTCTTCCATGGTCCGCTGTCCCAATCTCAACTCATGGAACTCCTTAATCTTGTCATCATAATATCTATCAGAGAGGTATTTCTGCTTGAAATACTTCTTGAACTACTTCCACTTGAGTCTCCTTTCACTGATCCTCTTTACTTGCTTTAAATGTTCCCACCAAATGGATGCTCCTCCATTCAGATTGAATATGGCAACTCTTTCCTTCATATTTCCTGAATAATCATGCACTTGAAAGTATTTTTTTATCCCAAGAAGCCAAGCTTCAACCTCTTGTCCGGTATTTACCTCACCATCAAACGTAGGAGGTTTAGCTTTCTTAAATTCATCTCGAGAGTGATCCCTATGGTGTCTCTTTCTTTTCCTTTTATGAGAAGAGGAACTTGAATCCCCAATGGATTCTTCAGAATCAGATGATCCATTAGAATTTTTCCTCATTCTCCTAGTACTGCTCTTACTGCCTTCTGGTCTTGCCGTATCTCGTCCAGAGTCTATCTTTCTATGTAAGTCCATCAAACTCTGCAACATAGCAGCATTCAACTGATGCTGCTCTTCCTGGGCTTTGATCAGGCTTCTCATGGTGGCTGCAACATCTGACAGTGTCTCTTGGAATCTCCTTCCATTAGACTCAATGTCATCATTTCTATTACAGACATTTTCTCCCATGGCATCTTCTGCTCGTTCGTAGGAATCCCGAGCATCATATCCATCATGGGTTCTCATAACTGAACCACTACTTATTTATCAAAATGCACTACCTGGAATACTGCCCTTGAAGGTGACTATGACTCTGCAAACGTGTTAGTAACACAACTGTTAGATGCATAACATTGATATAAACCAGCATTGCTTACCTTCTCTTGGAAAAATCATAATACAATTATTTTTTTTTTTGTAAGTCTATGTTTTCGCACAATCTAGTGCATAAGATCGCTGCCACTTTCTTATTTTCACCCCTGAAAATCCACTGAAAAACAGTCAAAATCTGCTAGGGAAATCCCACAGAAAACTCAAATTTTCCTTATGCAGAATCGCCTCTCATTTCCACTACTGTTCCGACGTTTCAGTTGTCAAATCAACTAATCTTCTCCGCTTCTCATCGGCTGTCAAAACAACTAATTTCTTCCACTGTATCGGCGGAACAAACAACTAAATTTTTCCGACGCATCGGCTGTCGAAACAACTAAATTTTTTCGACGCATCGGCGGACTAATCCTCTAATTTTCTCCGATGTGTCGGCGGTTCAATCTTCTAAAGTTTTTCGACATGTCAGCAGTCCAATCTTCTAAAATTTTCCGATGTTTTCTATACTTACAAAAATTTTCAGAAATATTTCTTCTTTCTTCTGCCGCCGCATCGGCAACCTCATCTTCTATTTTCCTCCGATACTTAGAATATTTTTCAAATCCCCTTTTCATCGGCGATTGGACCCCTTTTCATTGGTGATCGGATCCACTATCCTTCGGAAGAATAGTCCATTGGAAAGCCACGACAGCGGATGTTCAATCCACTAACCATCGCCGATGGCTAACGACTCCAGGACTTAGAAAAAATTTCGATCAGCTCAACTTCCTTCTTTCGTCAACGAAATAGTTCCTTCCGCAGCTGCAATGGTGGAACATGATCCTTGATCTTCTTCCGATTGATGGTGCAATATGGTATGGCATGACCTGATCGGCATCGGCAGTCTTTTTTCATTGAAAGTCTAGTGCTCTGGACTTCCGCAACGGCGGGTGTATGAACCTCTATCTCCTTCCAATAGCCGACGATTTCTATACTTAGAAAAATCTTCCGAACTTCTTCATGGCATCGGTGGTCGAAGTCTTTTCTCATCGAACACGTAGTCCTTTAGCCATCCACAACAGCGGGCGCTCAATCCACTATCTTCTTTCGATAGCCGTTGTTTTTAAACTTTATTTTACAGCGTCGGCGGTCGGAGGCCATATCCGTCAGACGCGTAGTCGTTTAGCTGTCTGCAACAGCGGGCGCTCGAACAACTATTTTCTTCCGATGGATGTCCAACACTTCAAAAATTTTCTGCAATTTTCTTTCCAACTATCCTCTGTCGGGCATGCTTCCGCCTAGCTCTTCCGCTACGTCGGAAGTCTTGGGCCACTAAGTGTTCCGATGAACCAACAGTTCAACACTTAGACAAATTTTTGAATTTTCTAGATTTCTGCTGCGCAGAAAGAAATACTTCTTCTGTCACTGCACCTTCATGTTCCATTCAGGCCCATGCTGCAACATGAGCTCTGATACCACGATGTCACATCCCCACCCCTCCGACCGGAGAAGAGGACGCGACCATGGCGTTAACCATCCGGGATAAGAGCCCCATGAACATGTGAATTCCTAAAAATTGCTGAAATGCTGGAATAAAATGCTAGAACATCATGCTGATAACAAGATGCATTGAAGTAGAAGATACACAGATGCAAATATTTATCATACACAGCGGAAACAACACACATTCATACACCATTCATTCAACATGTTCATTGTAATCATTAACAGAAATATGATTGCAAAAGTAAAATGAGCAAGGTCACTTATCTTATGAAGAAGTCAATCCGCAACCAGCTACGTCGCTGCAATGTTCCACCCAACCATAGGCCAGCGTGCTCCTTAATCTCTCAGTAGCGCTGCCACCCCCGAGCTGGGTATGATTCTCCAAGGAATAAGGGAACAAGCAGGCTTCACATAGCCAAGGATGCACAACACACAGCCAAGCCAACATAGTTGGGTTTATCAGGCCATCAATGAGTTGGGAAAGGCTAAATGCTAAGCTGGTGAGCTCATTACAGAGCTAAGAACACCTACACTAGAACTAGCTGGACTTCTAAGACACCCACACACACCCAACACAAGGAATCAGTCCCTTCTCTGCTACACACTCCCTCAGGCCCTGCATTCTATTCCAGTGCTATTCAGGGGTTGTGGAGAAGAAATCCAGCCCTCTAGCTCCGTCTGTGTGGTTTCCAACCACCAATTTTATCAAGCAAACCAATCCCCCATCCCTGCTCCCTACATAGTCTGAAGACCAACCATTGCATGCAAGAAATCCATCAGTTATTATAGCTTAACAGGGAAGATGACTTCTGAGTTTTTCTTGGCCCTATCATGGCCAAAATGACTCCCAGTGAATTACAACAGTCCCAAACATAATCAGTGAGCACCTCTCACAAAAGGGGAAAAACCCCAGCCCATCCTGGGTAACAAAGTCATCGAGAAAACATACATAGACCACGCGGAGGAAGGGAAAAATGCAGACTTCCAACCTATGTGTGAAACAAGCAGACTCCCGTCCCTAAAATACAAGGAAGACCACAACAATCACCATGTAAGGGAGACCACATCAACACCACAATCTTGAGGAGAACAACGACCACCGTAAATCACAGGAAGAACAATGGCTCCAATCTCAACATTAAAATGATAGGGAGATTTTACGACCATACCAGTTTGTAAGGAGAACATACAGCTGAAAAACGCGAATGGCCCTTCACAGCAAATCGTGGATGAGAGAGCACAACTCCTAGCTCACTGTGTGAGCCCAAAACTAGGAAAATCCTGTGCGTGAGAAAATGAACAGGCAACGGTCCCTGCGTGAGGACGAACAGTTCCCAGCTTATGCGTGGATGAACAGATAGTCGACAAGTGCATGAGGAACAAACAGACCACAAATATCCTGCGTAGTGGAGAGTGCGTGAGAATGAGAGGTGTCCTCCTCTCACTACCCATTGTGAGGTTCGTTCCTGGTGGAGTGTGCGGGTGGGAAAGTAATGACAGTCCTGCCACCCCACTCCCAAAAACAATAACTTCCTCAACCACTAGCAGCAATTCTTAATGGTAGTGGTTGGATAAAACAAAGGAAGGTGACACATGGGTTTTCCCTTCATGGCTCAAGATTTGGCAATTTTCCCCCCACCCTTATCCTTGTGAAAATCATGCCCCTTCTCAATTTAGTTGTCGCGAGCATAGCTGGTCGGTTTCATTTAATTAAAGATGCATATGTACATGATGACAAAGCTTAATATCTATGCGGCATCTCCCGATACACCATCGGTGACAATTTCAACCTGAAACATAGCATAACCAATCAATGGTGGGGCCTTGGCCTTTAGCTCCGCACCATGATCATTTACAATAAATACATCATATACATCTAATGCAACGGGGTCAAAACCGGGGTGTTACATGAGGAGAATGGAGTTTCCATGAATCGGATTCAATCGCAACTAGAGAACCTGACGATCCAATTGCAAGATATCAAGAAGGGAAGGGAGCATCATGAGGAAATATGGTGTACGTGATGTCATACAGAAGGACATCATAAGGATCGATTCCCATATTTCCAAATTTATCTGCTATAGGGAGCTTCGAATCCACTAATTCATGGTGGCATGCCATGGTGTCGCATTTTTCAAGTTCACGGACATTGACACGAAGACTGTTTATTTATGCAAAAGATGGTATCGAATCCTACAAATTTTTATTGCACGTTTTGTCAATCTGTTTGGCATGAAGACAAGAACTATCGAGCATATTATTTTCTCCATGAGAGTAATATGGATGCTTATTACATGAAAGGAGAATAACATCAATCGGTGGAGAGATTGTTGTAGCAGCCACCACATGTGGTACAGCCACAACCACATTTTGTATCATAACTGCAGTTTGTGCCACAACCGCAATTTCCTCCAACATAGCCACAATACAACCAGGTGCAATACACTCCTTTGCAGCCGAAGTATAATAAAGCACAGTATGCTCAACCAAAGTATGTGCAACCACAATCGAATACCCCACCATAGCAGCAATTCAATAAACTACAGTATCAATAATGGGGAGGCACTCATGGAGGATTTTGAGGAAGACGAGGTAGAGGTTTTGGTCGAGGAGGAGGACGAGGTCACAGACCTATGAAATTTTATAATTGCGGAGTGTTGGGGTACTACCAGAGAGATTGTCCAAACTTGTAGTTGCAATGTACCTACTGTACTGCTGCAGGTCACATAGTTGAAGATTGTCCACAACTAATTGTGAAGTGGAAAGCAAGGAATGTTCCACCACCCCAGAACTAGAACCAAAATGCAAATCAGAATAGGAACTAGACAGTGGATCTGCCACCAAAGCAGAACCAAGGACCAATAGTTGCGAAGATCTCAGTAGAACCCAGAGTTCAATCTATTGATGTTGTTGTTATTACTCGTGTAGGTGTGACGACATGAGATGATGGCCCGATTCCACAAGTTCAATTGGCTGGATAGATGAAGGTGCAATTTGATGTCAACACTGATATGGATACGTTCTTTGAAGCACGTGATGCTATAAGAAGAGATACAGGTAAGTTGTATGTTTATGAAATTTCACCTATTTTTCATTCAACTTTGGTAGCAGGACCATCACGACAGCATGGTACCTTGCAAAATTTATTTGAATGTTGTACGTCATTGACATAAGATCCTGATGTGCTCACCAAGATTGTGAGTCTATTGCATCAACTAGAGAAGGGGCGAAAGGATTCTGTGGTGAAGTCCATGCATAAGCAAAAAAGTGGAAAAGAAATGAGAATGAACATCCATATTAGGGATTACAAGGTAGATTCAATTATTTTGGATCTAGGCTTGGATGTCAACATTCTGACAAAGCAAACATGGGAAAAATATGGGGAAACCATATCTAGTTTGGTCTCTACCATTGTGATTGGATAACCAAGCCAGAGTGACATCGAATGGGTGAGTACCGCATCCAGTAATGGAAGTTGAAGGAATGAGGACTTATGCAAATTTCAATGTTATCGAGATTGTTGATGAAGGAAGCTCATATCTTGCATTGTTGGGGATTGGATGGGATAACAAAATCTTAGTGGTGATCAAATCCAAGAAGTGCATGATGACTTTTGAGAACCATGATATTAGAGCCATAGCCCCGATGGATCCAAACAAAGGAAGAAGTTATGTTGAACCAGTTAAGGAAGAATTTGTAGGGGGGTTGGACCATGCGTACAATATTTCAGAATATTATGTCCACCCTACTGCCGACAGAGAACTGGGTTGTTGAATCTATAGCTATGCGTCATCGGACTCTAACGATGCCTTGGAGAATTAACAGAATTGGATGCATGAGGTATCAATTCGGAAGTGTGGAAGAATTACCCAGTCACTATGATGAGTCACAACAAAGATTGTTGAGTTACCAACCTATGAGGGACTGCCTAGTTTACCTAAATTTCTTGATGATTTTGAAGATAGGGTATCAAAATTATAGAGGTTACTAGATTTGAACGAAGCATTGAAGGCTACTCCAACATGGTGGTGGGAGACACATAAGAAATTGATCAATGGATGGTTGCTATGTCGCAGGTTTATGGAAGTTTGCTTCAACAGAATAGAATAGTACTAAGTTGAGAAGTATGGTGGGAGTAATGATCCTAATGATCATTTGATTGCATGTCAGACCATGTGGGTGTCACGACCAAATAATTAGTGGGTAAATGTGTTATTGCACACATTGGATGAAATACCGTGATAGTGGTACATATTAGTCAAGCTTCGTAGAGAGATTAAAACATTGGAGGAGTTTTTGATTTGTTTCAATCACACCTTCAGTTTTACGGATGTTGATCCAGTGATTCATCATGCACTATAACATTTCCACGACGCTGTTTTGAAGGTAGTTCTAGTTGCATATCCTATGGACCTGCATGAAGTGCTAATGATGCAGTCAATGATGTAGTGTTAAAATGTAGCAGGAGGGACTAATGATGGAGATGACCCAAGGAACGTTAATATTCCAGAATCCGAAGGGAGTTGGGATATCGCAACACCATAGATGCCGATAGACAAATTTAACTAGTGGAATTGAAGGTTTAGAAGGTCAACATTGGGACAAACGAGGAACCAAAGTTTGCAAATATTGGAGACTATTGGGATGAAGAAACCGTGGTGAATATCACTGATCTATTGCATGAGTTTCAAGACTTGTTTCAAACAATTTTTTTTGAAATGAAGGAGATCTTAGGATATTTGGGAGAAATGAAAATCCTATTGAATCCAAATGTGAAACCTATGAAACAATTCTTGTATCACTTGAATCCGTGATACAAGGAGAGAATAAATACTGAGCTCAACATAATGATGGACAAGGGAACCATAGAACCAGTTGAAGAATCGAAGTGGATCAGTCCTATGATTGTACAATATAAGAAGACAACTAAGGTTCATATCTGTGTTAATCTCAGAAAGCTAAATGATGCATGCCTTCATGATCCATTTTTGTAACGTCCCTGACCCTCTAATCGATGAAGAGGACACTACTATACATCAAAAAATTCGGGGATCTAGCCCCATGGACATGAACATACATATATGTAATGTTGAAGCATGATACTTAAAACATCAAACATATTACGAGGCATAATAATTCATATACACAATGGAAGCAAATCATATCAATCAATACTCATGCACATACAGATCAGCATTTAACATGTATATCATCATTCATCAATGGTAAACATAATTGTAGACACAAGTTAGGCAAGAATACTTATCTTAATAAGAACTTGTTCCGCAACCAGCTACGTCACTGCAACATTCCACCCAACCATAGGCCCGTGTGCTCCTCAATATCTCAGCAATGCTGCCACCCTCGAGCCAGGCATGATTCCCAAGGAATAAGGAACTAACAGGATTACACATAGCCAAGGATAACAACACCACCAGGGTATATAGTTCAGCCAAGCCAACACAGTTGGGTTTATCAGGCAAACAACAGATCAGCCAAGCCAACAAAGTTGGGTTTATCAGGCCATATAGGAGCTGGGAAAGGCTGAATGCTAAGATGGTGAGCTCATTGAAGAGCTACAGACACCAACAACAGAACCATCCTGGCTTCTAGAACACCCGCACACACCCAACACAAGGAAATCAGTCCCTTCTCTGCAACGCAATCCCTCAGACCCTGATCTCCCTTCCAGTGCTATTCAAGGGTTGTGGAGAAGAAATCCAGCTCAGTAGCTCTGTTTGTGTGGCTCTCAACCCACCAAGTTTATCAAGAACCTCAGGACCTCATTCACCACTCCAATGTAGTCCGAGGACAAAACCACTGCATGCAAGCAGCCAAACAGCTATTCAAGCTTTTACAGGAGAAAAACACAATCGACCAGAATGTAGGAACTCTCAGCAATTCTTCAAGCGATACCACCCAAAAAAGGGAAAAACACAACCAAGTAAAACGTGGGAAAATAGCATCCCACAAATGACTATGAACCCACAGTACCTGATCCTCAATGCAACTGCTGGAGAAATTGCACAGGAAAAAAATGGGAAAGAACAACTCCCAACTATGGGTCATGGACAAAGATGCAACCCATAGAACTATCGATTCCATTACAGCCACGATTCAATGATGGAAATAATAGAACCATTATGCAGTCTGACAATGGTGGAAAAAGACACAAAACTCTACGTGAACATAGGAAGAATCGATCTCCAAGCCATCCAATCCGTGAGGCAGAGGAGAACTGAACATACTCGCAGGCCAACAAGCGGGTGAGGAAGAGGAGAACTGAACACCCCAACAATGAATTCTGGATTCTTTTAACTCAGTCCATGTGAAGGTGAGTGAACAGCCACAATCGGGATAGTGGACAGGCCAAACGATGCGTCATGGAGAGAGTGTGAGTGTAGTGGTATTTCTGCCAGCAAAACGCTGCCCCAACTAACAATGGAATAACTAAGGTGCTGGTGAGCAAAAGAGAGTGGTGACACATGGCTCTTCCCCCATGACTCAATGTTCAAAATTCCCCTTCCTTATCCTTTGCAATCATTCCCCTTCTCAATTTAGTTGTAGTGAACATAGCTAGTTGGGTTATTTAATTAAAATGCGTGTTCACATGATGCCACAATTTAATATATGCCATATGTCTCGATATACCATCGGTGACCATTGCAATCTGAAACATAACATAACTAAATCAATGGTGGGGCCTTTTCCCTTAGCTCCTCACCATGATTATTTACAACATATGTATTAATGCAAACGGGTTCAAAACCAGGGTGTTACATTCCCATCCCCCTTCAATAGCACTGTCCTCAGTGCTTTACAAAATTTGAACAAAATGCTACACTGGTACCGCTTCAGTGTTCCACAGGATTGAACAAAAATGGATGTGTCAATCGCATGGCATCCTCCAGCTCCCACGTAGCCTCTTCAGGTCCGTAGTGCTCCCACTACACCTTTACCTGCCTTATGGCTCAGTTTTGGAGCATTGTGACCTTCCTGTCAAGGATGCGCATTGGCTCAATATGGAACTCTCCCTTGGGTTCCACCTGAATCACATCCCAATTTATCACATGGTTAGGATCATGTACATATTTCTTAAGCAAAGAAACATGAAAAACATTATGAGCTCTAGTACTAGCAGGCAATGCAAGTCTATATACAACAGGCCCTATTCTTTCAAGCACTTCAAACGACCCACAATATCTAGGTGACAACTTGGCACAACTTCCAAGATTCAAGGAAATTTTCTTTGCTTTCACTCTAAGGTAAACATGATCCCAAACACTAAACTCTCTATGCATCCTATGCTTATCTGCAAAGCTCTTCTGTCTGTCCTGTGTTGCTTTCATATTCTTCCTAATCTTTACAACCTCTTGCTCCATTTCCTTGAGCAATTCTGGTCCAAGCACAACTCTGTTCACTAGTTTATCCCAAGTCACTGGTGTCCTACGCCTTCTTCTATACAAAGCTTCATATGGACTCATCCCCAATGATGCCTATTGTCCATTGTTGTAAGCAAACTCTACCAAGTGTAAGTAATCTTCCCACTTGGTTGGTTTGTCCATCACTTTCATGCGAAGCATATCTTCAAGCACCTGATTAACTTTTTTTGTCTACCCATCTGTCTGAGGATGGTATACAGTGCTGAATTTTATCTTTGTACCCAAATCCGCAAACGATCCCTTCCAGAAATTGGAAGTGAACTTGACATCTCTGTCAGAAACTATTGCCTTTGGAAATCCATGCAATTTGAAAATCTCCTTCATGAAGATCTTTGCAATGTCATCAGTCTTGTGCATAGACTTCACTGGTATAATTTGTGTTGCCTTTGTCATCTTGTCTACCACAACCATGATGGAATCATGTTGTCTCCAAGTCATCGGCAATCTTGTAATAAAATCCATGGAAATAACTTCCCATTTCCATTCCGGGACTAGCAAAGGCTGCAACAAACCTGCTGGATGTTGATGCTCAACCTTTACCTGTTGACATTTCATGCACCTTGAAATGTATTCAGCCATGTCCTTTTTCATTCCTGGCCAAAAGTACTACTTTCTAGCTGTAGAAATTGTCTTCTGGTACCCTGGGTGACTAGAATATGGATCTTGATGGATTTCATCCATAACAACTCTCCTCAAATCTGATACATTCGGAATATAAATTCTTCCTTTATAAGTGAGAAGTCCATCTTCTTCCAATTTATATCCTTCATACTTCTTCTCAAGACTTTACTGCTGCAATTTGTATTTTACCTGCTCATACAATTCATCTCTGGCAACATGATTACCAATCTGCTGCCTCAAGTCTGATTGGAAAATAATAAGAGATGCCACATGCATTTCCTGTACCTTCCTGCTGATTGCATCAGCTACCTTGTTTTCTTTTCCTTTTATGTGCTTGATTTTGAAATCAAACTCACATAAAAATTCCAGCCATCTCGCTTTCCTAGCATTTAGAGTAGGCCGATCAAACAAATACTTCAGTCCACAATGATTTGTTCTGAGTTCAAATCTTCTACCCATCAAGTAATGTCTCCACATCTTGAGAGCATGTACTATGGCTACAAGCTCTAGATCATGAGTGGCATAGTTCTTCTCATGCTCCTTCAGCTTTCTTGGCTCATAATATATCACATGGTTGTCCTGCATAAGGACTCCTCCAAGCCCTTGTCCGCATGCATCGGTACATACCACAAAATATTTCTTTGGGTCTGCAACCTTCAACATTGGTGCACTGGTGAGAATATTCTTCAACCGCTGGAAGCTTTCTTCACACTTCAAAGTCCATTCGAACTTTACTCCCTTCTTTTGCAAAGAAGTGATGGCATGTGCAACCTTGGAAAATCCTTCAATGAATCTCCTATAGTATCCTGCAATTCCCATAAAAGATCTTATATCCATCACATTTCTTGGAGTAGGCCAATTCATAATGGCTTCGATCTTCTCAGGGTCTACTGATATACCCTCTTCTGAGATAATGTGACCCAAGTACTGAATCATATTCCTGTAGAAGTCACACTTGCTCATTTTTGCATACAGCTGATGTTCTTTGAGCACTTGTAAGGCCAATCTCAAATTCTCTTCATGTTCTTCCTCATTCTTAGAATAAACAAGAATGTCATCAAGGAAAACAAGAACAAACGTGTCCAAATACTTACTGAAGATGCTGTTCATAAGGCACATAAATGTAGCTCGTTCATTTGTGAGACCAAATGGTACCACCACAAACTCATAATGTCCATACCTTGTCCTGAAGGCTGTCTTATGAATGTCTTCATCCTTGATTCTCACCTGATGGTAACCAGATCTCAAGTCAATCTTGGAAAATACCTTTGCTCCTCTCATTTGATCAAAGAGGTCATCAATCCTAGGCAAAGGGTATTTATTATTCATAGTAACCTTGTTCAACTATCTGTAATCAATACATAACTTGAGTGTACCATCTTTCTTCTTCACAAACAGAACTGGTGCTCCCTAAGGAGACAAACTCGGTCGGATATACTTCTTTTCCAACAACTCTTGCAGTTGCATCTTCAACTCTAGCATCTCCACTGTACTCATCCTGTAGGGTGTCTTGGACACTGGTGCTACTCCTGGCACAAGTTCAATGGTGAAATCAATGTCCCTCTTTGGAGGAATCCCTAGAATTTCATCAGGAAACACATCCTTGAATTCATGTAACACCTGATAGTCCTCCAACCTAGGAGTCTCATCTTCTGTTGGTTCCAGAATATGAGCTGCATACAACTGTAAACCTTTCCTACAGAACTTCTTCAACTACATTACTGAAACCTATTTTACTAAAATTACCTTCGGAATACCTTTCACCACTATTGGGTTTCCTTCTTCATCCATGAATTCAAAAGTCTTGTTATAACAATCAAGCTTCACTCGGTGAGCTTCAAACCAATCCATTCCAATGAGAATATCATAGGAACCAAGCAGTAGAACATTTAGATCTACACAAGTGATCAATCCATTCATAACCAATGGAAACTTCTCTACCAATTCACTGACCCTTCTCTTAGTCCTAGTGGCCAGAATAACTAACCAAGGTTTCCTATGCTTGTCCTTCTTAAAAGCACAAATCTCCACTACTCTAGGAGTAATGTAACTGTGAGTAGAACCAAGGTCAATCAAAATATAAACAAATTGTTCAACAATCTTACTTGCAACTTCAACCACAGTTGACTAGTTATCTGCCTGGAGGTCCTCTAGTGCTGCATAAATTCTAGGGACTACTCTTGCTACTTGACCCACTGTTACTGCTCCGTGAAGGTTATTAGCTAGTCTTGCACTTTCATTCTCAAGTGGAAAATATCTGCACAAGTGAGGTCCTTCACATTTCCAACATTTGAGTGGACCTTTATTCTGATGTGGCTCTTTAGGATTTCCACCTGTCACTCCAACTGGATTACTTGCAACTTGGGATGGCTGCTTCTGCTGATTCCTGAATTTAGAAGGTTTGAAACCTTTCCTTCTTTGGTCAAACTTCTCATTCTTCTTGTCCTTCCATGCCTTATGGTAATCAGGTTTACCTTTGCTTTGTTCATAGCAATACTTAGCCTTCCTTATTGCTTCTTCAAGGGTCCTAGGTTCATAAAAAACAATTCTATCTTTATAGGCTTAAGGAAATCCACTCAGAAACTGCTGCATCTTCACTTTTTCATCTCTGATGTACTGGACATACCTCAACAATTCCAAGAATTTATTTGCATATTCATCCATGGTCTACTGTCCCAATATTAGCTCATGGAAATCCTTAATCTTATCGTCATAATACCTATCAGAGAGGTATTTCTGCCTGAAATACTTCTTGAACTGTTTCCACTTCAGTCTCCTTTCACTGATCTTATTTACTTACTTGAAGTGTTCCCACCAAATGGATGCTTTTCCATTCAGATTGAATATGGAAACTCATGCCTTCATGTTTCCTGAATAATCCTGCACTTGAAAGCACTTCTTTATCCCAAGAAACCAATCTTCATCTTCTTGTCCCGTCTTTATCTCACCATCAAATGTAGGAGGTTTAGCTTTCCTAAATTCATCTCGAGAGCGATCCCTATGGTGTCTCCTTCTTTTCCTCTTATGAGAAGATGAACTTGTATCTCCACTGGATTCTTCAGAATTAGATGGTCCACTAGAAGTCCTTCTCCTTCTCGTAGTGCTACTCTTACTGCCTTCTAGCCCTGATGTACCCCATCCAGAATCTATCTTTTTCTACAAGTTTTTCAAACTCTGCAATATGGCAGCATTCAACTGATGCTACTCTTCCTAGGCTTTAACCAAGATTCTCATGGTGGCTACAACCTTAGATGGTGTCCCCTGGAATCTCCTTCCATTAGACTCTATGTCATCATTTCCATTACGGAGATTTTCTCCCATGGCATCTTATTCTCGCTCGTAAGAATCCCAAGCATCATACCCATCATGGGTTCTCATGATTGAACCACCTCTTGCTTTACCACACTGTTCCTTCTGGAGTACTGCTCTTGGAAGTTGTCTATAATTCTGCAATGTGTTAGTAACAAACTATTAGATGCATATCATTAATATAAAACCAAAACTACTTACCTTCCTCTTCTGGAAATTCATAAAAGACAATTTTTCTTAAAACACAAAGTTTTTCTCTCTTTCTTTTCAGCCCCGTGACCGTTGATAATCTACTGAAATCAGTTGAAAACCTACTGAAAGACAGTCAAAAATTGCTTGAAAAATTACTGAGAAAATCCTTCGAAAAACCCAATTTTCCATAGGCCCAATTGGACCTCTTCCCAGCTATCTTTTTGATTATTTGGCGGTCAAAACACCTAGTTCATCAGTGGTTTGTTCATTTATTTCTCTTTGGAATTTCGGCGGCAAACCAACTAAACTTCCAATCTGCATTGGCGAGAAAATCAGTTGTTCATCGGGTGCAAAGTCCCTTGAGCAGCCACAACAGCAGAAACTGATCTTACAACGGTTTCCGCAGACATCTATCAGCGAGTTTCTCGCTTATTTTCTTTCAGCGTGTCGGTCCTGCAGTGGTCTATCATTCCGCAATGGCAGCCAACAATCCCGTTATAATTTCCATGGACCAAAACTTTGTCGACTGTCGGGGCGACATCCTACAGTGGCATCGGACACTTAGTCCTCTAGGCGTCCGCAACAGCGGTTTCCACAAGCCCTAACTCTTTCGCAGTGTCGGCACTCCCAAGAAATTCATGCCACCGTAGTTATGTTATCGAAACTCGTAACCACTGTTCACTAAACACCTCGGCATCAGCGAGTGGAGAGACTAATGCATTAGCAAGATAGTTGTCTAAGATTCCGCAATGGCGGGTCACCTTCATTGAATCTTTTCCGATCGGTGATCGATGACCAATGATCTCGTGCCTTAGAGAAAATTTTGTATTTTCTTCTTGCCTTGTCTTCCACGGTATCAACTCTTCCATCTTCTATTCCTCGGCGATGTCAACAACTATTCTCCTCCAATCGTCGATAATCCCATTTCTCAGAAATCTTTCAGAAATTCTGCACCATCGGCAGTCAGAGACTCTACCCATCGGATGCATAGTTGTCTAGCCCTCCGCAACAGCGGGTGCTCAATCAACTAATTACCACATATCTCCATCGGTAGTCTCATAAACTAACTTTCGCCGATGATTTCAACACAACACTTAAACAAAATTTCCAAAATTTCTTCTTCTGTCGGCGGTCGGAACCACTAAGCGCTACACGTTGGCATTTTAGTCCACATGGAAGCCACAACGATGGATTGACAAACAGCTAAATTCTTCTCCAGTGTCGGCGATCCCAACAACTATTTTCCACTGACGGCATCGGTGGTTCGAACAACTAATTTCTCCTAGGGTCCGCCACTGCATCGGCAGTTCCGTCACCTAAATTTCGCCGACAATTTTATGACTTAGAAAAAATTTCAAAACTTTTCTCTTTTCACTTTCTTCTGCCGCGTCGGCTGTCGAAACGACTAGCAACTGTTGCATCAAATGGTTAGTTCCCTATTCATCCACAATGACGGTGTTCAATCAGATAAGCATCGGCGATCCATTTGTCTAAGTGTTCTGATGTGCCGATGGCCAAAACACTTAGAAAAGTTTCCAAATTTTCCTCCTCTGTCTCCCACTGCATCGGTCGTTGGATCAACTATCCATCGGGTGGCCTTCCCACTAAGTGCTCCACTGCATCAGAAGAACTTGTCACTAACTTTTTTTCGATGAGCTGAAATTCTGGCACTTAGAAAATTTTGCGAATTTTCTTGTCTTCGCCCATTCTCCTGGTTTCTTCTAGGTAGTAGGCAACCTACCTCTATTAATTATTTCTCATGGCCCTCTGAGGCCCAAATGTTGCAACATAAGCTCTATCACTACATGTTCATGGCCCATTCTGGCCCATGCTGCAACCAGAGCTCTAATACCACATTGTAATGTCCCCCACCCTCTAACCAGTGAAAAGGATGATACTATACATCAAAACATTCGGGGATCTAGCCCCATGAACATGAACATACATATATGTAATGTTGAAGCATGATACTTAAAACATCAAACATATTACGAGGCATAATCATTCATATACAAAATGGAAGCAAAACATATCAATCAATACTCATGCATATACAAATCAGCATTTAACATGTATATCATCATTCATCAATGGCAAACATAATTGCAGACACAAGGTAGGCAAGAATACTTGTTTGAATAAGAACTTGTTCTGCAACCAGCTACGTCGCTGCAACATTCCACCCAACCATAGGCCTGCATGCTCCTCAATCTCGTAGCAACGCTTCCACCCCTGAGCCAGGCATGATTCCCCAAGGAATAAGGAACTAACAGGCTTACACATAGCCAAGGATAATAACACCATTAGGGTACATAGTTCAACCAAGCCAACACAGTTGGGTTTATCAGGCGAACAACAGATCATCCAAGCCAACAAAGTTGGGTTTATCAAGCCATCCAGGAGCTAGGAAAGGATAAATTCTAAGATGGCGAGCTCATTGAAGAGCTACAAACAACAACACCAGAACCAACCAAGATTCTAGAACACCCACACACACCCAACACAAGGAAATCAGTCCCTTCTCTCCAACGCAGTCCCTCAGACCCTAATCTACCTTCCAGTGTTATTTAGGGGTTGTGGAGAAAAAATCCAGCTTAGTAGCTATGTCTATGTGGTTCTCAACCCACCAGGTTTATCAAGCAACTCAGGCTCTCATTCACTACTCCAATGCATTCTGAGGACAAAACCACTGCATGCAAGCAACCAAACAACTATTCAAGATTTTACAAGGGAAAAACACAATTGACCAGAATGTAGGAAATCTCAGCAATTCTTCAATTGATACCACCACAAAAAGGGGAAAACACAACCAAGTAAATCGTGGGAAAACAATAGCCCACAAACGACTATGAACCCACAACACCCGAAACTCAATGCAACCACTAGAGAAATTGCATAGGCAGAAAATGGGAAAGAACAACCCCCAACTATCTGTGATGGAAAAATACGCAACCCATAGAAATATTGATGCCATTACATCCATGATTCAGCGATGGAAATAACATAACCATTATGTAGTCTGACAATGGTGGAAAAACACACAAAACTCTATGTGAATAGAGGAAAAATCGATCTGCAAGCCATCCAATCCATGAGGCAGAGGAGAATTGAACATACTCGCAGGCCAACAATCGGGTGAGGAAGAGAAGCGAACCCCCCAACAACAAATTTTGGATTCTTTTAACTCAGTCTACATGAAGGTGAGTGAATAGCCACAATTGAGATAGTGGACATGCCAAAAGATGAGTCGTGGAGAGAGTGTGAGTGTAGTGTTCTTTCTACCAGCAAAACGCTGCCGCAACTAACAATGGAATAACAAAGGTGGTGGTGAGAAAAAGAGAGTGGTGACACATGGCTCTTCCCCCATGACTCAATGTTCAACATTCCCCTTCCTTATCCTTTGGAATCATGCCCCTTCTCAATTTAGTTGCAGTGAATATAGATGGTTGGGTTATTTAATTAAAATGCATGTTTACATGATGCCACAATTTAATATATGCCGTATGTCCCGATATACCATCGGTGACCATTCCAATCCAAAACATAACATAACTAAATCAATGGTGGGGCCTTTTCCCTTAGCTCCTCACCATGATTATTTACAACATATGTATTAATGCAAACGGGGTCAAAACTGGGTTGTTACAATTTTTGACGTCGTTCACTGATGAAGTGTTGGAAGGAGTTGGTGATTAGGAAATCTATTCATTCACGGATGGATTTTTTGGCTATCATCATATCAAAATTGTGAAAGAGGATTGACATAAGACAATGTTTGTGACTGAATAAGGATGTTTTCAGTACACAGTGATGCCATTTGGACTGAAGAATGTGTCTGCAATAATCTCAAGGATTGTAGTTGTTGCATTCAAAGATTTTATACAGATGTTTTTGGTAGTATACATGGATGATTGGATGGTTAATGGGTTGGTAAAGGATCATCTTACAAATCTACGACTGATGTTGGAAAAGTGTCGACAACATCAGATTGCGCTGAATTCAAAGAAATGTATATTTTATGTGTCATTCAGGATTTTTTTAGGGAACATTGTATGTAAGGAAGTACTGATGGCTGATCCATATAAGATTGTGCTTATTATTAACTTGTTTCCACCCACGAATTTGAATAAACTTAGACCAACATTAGGCCATACCAGATATTATCGCAAGTTCATCAGAGGATATGTCGTGATCATAGCGCCTATGGAGAAGCTGCTGAAGAAAGATGCGCAATTCGAATGGAGTCATGAGTGTAGAGGAAGCTTCGACACTTTGAAGACAAAGATGGCTATAGCACCAATATTGGTTTTTTCTGGATTGGACAAAGCAAGTCCATGGTCATGTTGATGCATCGTTAATCGCACTAGGAGTGGTGTTGGCACAACCAAGTTAAGGGTATATTGATCACCTAATTTATTTTTCTAGTCAGAACCTGTCACCTGTGGAGAAGAATTATACCACGATGGAGAGAGAAGAGTTTGAAATGGTCTATGCATTCCAAAAGTTTCGACACTATCTATTGGGAGCTCATTTCAATATGTTCACTAATCACTCTACATTGAAATACCTGGTGAATAAGCCTGTGTTGGGGGGGGGATATATGTCGTTGGATACTATTATCAACCCAAATGGAACTTCTCCATCCGAGTGCTGACACTTCATATGTTGGCACACAAAAGGACATTTATGGATTGAAGGTTTCCTAGACACTATAGATGGGCATGACATGAGATGCATTCACTATCCACCTAGCTTGCCATTTTTACCTTTTTACATGTTGATTGATGTACATGACTCTTTCCATAGCAACTCATGTACATACATGACTATCTCCACAGCATATCGTGTACTGTACGCGAGTATTGTCATTGCAACCCGCGTACAGATCTATACACGGGTTTCCCTTATAGAAACTCGCATGTCATATGTGGGTTGCCAGTATCAATACTCGCGTATGCCTCCATTCGACATTAAAAATAATATAATATGATTAATCGATATTTGTTAAGCCCTAATCATTAACTATCTTAACTGTCTCAACCTCCTTAACCTTCGAAACAACTCTATTTCCCTAAGTATAAATAGAGGCCTTAGGGAGGGCATTAATCAATCATACTTGGAGAGCAAAGTTATGTTGGTGCTATATCTTCAGAAATCTTTGGAGCAGCAGAACTCAAAATCCTTTGGTTGAAGAGGAGTCCTTGTTTCAAGCGTTGGGTTGTACACTTATCTCATTCACTATTGTTAATAAAGAGAATCCTTCTTCCAACTTTGTGTTGAGTCTCTTTCATGTATCATGGTTTGATGAATATTTATGATTAAGCACTCTATATATTATTTATCTAACTCGTCATATATACATGTATAAGATTGTACTTAGAGGATTTTCTCTTTACATGTGAAGGAGGTCATCCTTGAAATCTTTGGAGAGAAACAGAGCGGGAGAAGACAAAGCTTGGATCAACCGTCGTTAATCAAGTGAGTCCATCATATCTTCCTATTTCCTTTCTATACTTTAAAGTTGATTGTATGCAAGTTTTAAGAGTACGTTGGTAACCCTAGACCCTCAGTTATCAGGGTGTTTATTCCTGAACAATAGAACTGGTGACTCCGCTGGGGATCCTAGAATGGTGTGGGTTATTTTTGTTTATCGTTTCCCAGTCTTTGCCTTGAGTTTGTGTGTGGTATCCTGTCTTAGTTCATGCTTAGGATAGTGTTTGAAAAGCTTGAAAAAAATTCTTTTTATTAGAAAATTTTGTACCTGTACACGGGTTGCTCTTGCATACAGTCGCATACAGAGGCCTGCATGTGTGGGTTTCTCTCTAGGACAGTCGCGTACAGTACGCGGGTTTCCCTTATACATAGTCTTGTACAAGCCTTAGCATTGGAATTTTTGGGTTAGGGTTTGCTTTTCCCTATCGCTCTATAAGCTCTGTTTGCTGGTTGGTATTCCTTACAAGCACTGTACTTTGAGTTTGATGACCTTGTTGGCCACACCTTGTGCTTTCTTGTAAATCCCTTGAGTTCTTTTGTTTGGATTGTCTTTATGTTCACAACTTGAAGTGGATTTTCCTATTTGGGTTATAGGTTTAAGTGTCAGTTGTCTAAATCAGTGATCAGGGTTTCAGACACTGTTTATTCCAGTCTATTTTCGGATAGTGATTGGTGTGCCACTTTCCTTTGTGTGTTTTCAGTGATTTCCTTTCATTGTACCCGCCCAAGCTAGGGTTCCAAGTCTTCCTTAGGTGCTTCATTCTTGGTCTTTTTAATATGTTTACTTCACTTTGCTTACTTTATACAATTTGTTTAATTCAAGCATACTCAAGTTTTTTGTGCATTTAGGTGCATAGTAGTCTTTGACCATTTTAAAAAAGTGAAAAGAAAAACATCTTAAAAGCTTTTGCATTTGATTTTGCATAGAGTAGTTTTGCTTTTAGTTTTTTAAAATATAATCTAAAAAAACTACAAAAATATAGTCTTAGTGTTCTCTTTATTGTTGCATTTTCATCAATTTATATTTACAAAAAGAAAAAAGAAGTTTGTTTTAGTAGTGATAATTTGCTTTGAAAACATACACCTTTGCTTTTTATATTTCTTATCGAGTAAAAAAACATCATAGTCCTTCACTCCACTTCCTTCTGAGTAAAAAATAGCCCTTAAAATGAATGCAATAATTAAAATTTATTAGTAACTTCTTATTCTTTAGGGCCATTCACCTACTAGCTTAGGCTAGACTTGTGGGATAGGAAGTGTAAAATTCCCATAAGTTTTAAAATTCAGGCATAGTGGACCATTCGATAGGTAAATCCTTATCTTTATCGATAGTTTCTGGGAAGCTCCTCTCAAATGGGAGTCAAGCACAAGGCCGCATGGAGGCATTGGACTGAGGAGATAACCCTATGATTCATTGTCGAAATGTAAATCAGGACTTTTACGTATCTGGGGATTCTATCCTAGACAGAGTTTCGGGTTCAGCTACCCTACCCATACGTATGAGTCAGGCTTGCGACTGCCCCCCCAAACTGTTGGTATAGCTAGGGTAGCCTTTAGTCTCTTGACATCTAGGGTTCATACCTAGGTAAACCGAAAGGTTATTTCTGGTTCACCATGGACAGGCTTGGAAGGTAAACCTTGTTGAAAGTGTAGGAGGGTGGTGGGTGATTTCTCCGCTTGTGCCTAAGAACCTCTTCAAGGACACCAAGTAACTGTTCTTCAACTTTCTTTGGGAAAGTATATCTTTTACCCTTGCTGACTGTTGATACTTTAGGAATTTTTGTAGTGATTGCTCTGTGGTTTGTCTATGTTTAGCCGATCTTAGGGTTTGAATTGTCAAATTTACAATCGTGGAGGAACAACCTATTAGAAAATCATGAAGGTTGCAAAACCTTCCTCCTCTCATCACATTGGAACCTCCACCTCCACCTCAAAGGCAGAGATTGGAGACGGACGGTTCATTTGAACCGATAGGAGTAAGTGAAGTTCCAGGTGAACCGGCTCTTAGAGCTAACCATTTTGATTTTAATACAGTTGAGATAGAAGACTTGTAGGCTAACAAGTTTGCAAGGAATTTTAACACACCCTTGGCTGAATTAAATGATCCTATGATCATACAGGTTAGGCCTTTTGATTCACCTATTTTAGGTGTCCCTATGGGCAGGATAATGTCTACTATGGGAGAAAGTTCTTTTTCTTTCACCTCAGCCTTTTCGGCTGAAGGGGTACTACCTCCCCCGGTAAGTGCCCCTAGATCTAGCATACCTACTATGCCATTGACTCTAGCAAGATGGGTGTTCCAACTGTCGGTTCCCAACAAGACTAGAAGGTGCTTCTGGTGACATGGTTACTGGGATTCCCAATATACCTACTGTTCCTTCCTCCTTTGCACACACTGCCTAGAGCAGTCCAGTAGGATCCTTGGCTTTCGTCCAAGGATTTCCTTGGAATGGGGGGAATATTCCCCCATCCACTCCATATGTAGGCCCATCACCTTCTTATGTAGGAGTGCAGTTTGGAAACACTACCTCTTATGAGAAAGGTTTCCAAACTCTGGTCTCGACCCCGTTCACGAGCTCTCCCTTTTCGTTGTTTAGCGGAGGGATACCTGCTCCCTTTTTTCAAACCCCAGTTTCGACTGGGACAGTCCGAACCTCTTATACTACACCTCCTACCCACAATCCTATGACTTACAGATGGAATTCGTTTCAAAGTAATCCATCCACTTCGCAACCAGCGGCAGGGGGAAACCCCACCTTTACATATGGGCATTCTGGGGGAAAGTCCCTCTAATCCCCAGACTGGCACTTTTAGTGCTCCGGTGTGACCCAAGCTTCCTATCCTGGCAACATTAAACTTACCAAATTTTTCAAAATTGATGAATGACCTGGTGAGGCATGACCCCTCGTGGCCACCTGTTCCCACCAAATTGCCATCAAACATCCCTAAATTCGAGGGCAAAGTTGGTGAAGATCTTAGGGCTCATGCCACCACTTTTCATTTATGGTGTTCTTCTAATTCATTGAATGAAGATTCAGTTAGGTTGAGGTTGTTCCAAAGAACCTTAATGAATACTGCAGCAAAATGGTACATTGAGTTGCCTTTTGCTGCGTTCAATAGTTTTTGGGACTTGGCTAGTGCATTCCTTAGCCACTTTCAGCTTCCGGTCCGATACGATTTCAGAACGGACTTGTTATCTACCTTTAGGAAAAACAAGGTTACCCACATCTCAGATCATATCCAAGAGTGGAGGAGGTGAAAGAGCCTTATAAAAGCCACTATTCCTCCTGAGTTCTTACTAGAGTGGTTCCTTAAATCCCTATTTCCTTACATATCTAAGGACATATCCACTTCAGGAGTGACGAATGAAGAAGAAGCCATTCTCAAGGCCTAGAAATTGGATCTGACTTATTAACAATCTGGAATCTTGTATGAGATTATCCCTGAGGAACCGAGGCCTACCCACGATGCAGAGAAACCTAAGCCTAGACCCCATGCTGATGGTGTGATTGGGTCCATAAAATCTCCCACTGTAGAGTCTTTGGCCAAACAGCTTCATCAGTTGTTCATCAATTAATCTATGGCAGAGGCAGCAAAGGCTGCCCCCTCCCCCCAAAGTGCAAATGTTTTTGCACAAACCTCTCAGAAGGGAATTCAGCAGCCCGGTGGGAAGAAGAAGAGAGGAAAGAAAGGGGAGGGAAATCAAAACAAGCAGAAACCTGCGAACAATGTTGATGGGGGAAAGAAAGAAAATAAAAAGATGAAGTTCCCGTGTAAGTTGTGCCATGAGGATCACCTCACTCACCTTTGTCCCCTTATGGAAAAAGCCCAGAAGCTGCTAAAAGATCAACAACCGGCTGTCCTAAAGGATCATTTTCCCCAAGGGCAGAACTCTGCTTCAACTTCTAATGTAGCAAGGGGCACTCTAGGTGCCCTTGACCCCAACTATATCAACATGGTTCGATCTTCGACTTTGCTACAGACTAGGAATAAAAACTATGAAAAAGAGACTTCTGAGAAGGGTAAGTCTATAGGTG